>NQII01000231.1:762344-792152 GCA_002778355.1 Clitarchus hookeri
ACCATACAATAAATGGTGTCTTCATCACCAATCCCCTCACTCCTGTTTACTGCCACTGCTGCCATTCACAGCAGCCATATTCCCGGCGCATCTCGCCACATGCTGGTCTTATCTGCGATAAGATAACGCCTGCCTGTCGCCCGCCCGCGTCTCTGGAGATACTAGGCCTACATCTTCTCTCCTCTTTCTATACCTCTCTCTCCCTCTTATGGAAGTACAGCGCTGCTCCAAGTCGAAGTGTTGCCCGTACGCGCCCTGCAACCACCTACAGAACACGTTGCTGTTCTCATTTCACATATAAGCTGTTCATGGTAAAACGAGCACTTTTGATAACCCTGCTTAAGATCTACTTTTATGCACGTTGTG
This sequence comes from Clitarchus hookeri, assembly GCA_002778355.1. Taxonomy (NCBI): domain Eukaryota; kingdom Metazoa; phylum Arthropoda; class Insecta; order Phasmatodea; family Phasmatidae; genus Clitarchus; species Clitarchus hookeri. The sequence goes on from NQII01000231.1 coordinate 762,711, forward strand.
TATTCTTCCTCCTTTGCCATAAGCCTAACCACTTTATTCATGCGCCGATCAAGTGAAACTAAGTAATTATTAGATAAGTAAATATATTACAAATCTGTTCATTTTTACAATCCGATGAATTAAATACACATAAAGAGAAACAAATAATTTTAGTTATCACTAGGGCCAGTGACATTTCGCGTAAAAATCCGGAGCACACAGTAAACTTCAATTCTATATACACACCTCAGCTGTTGTTATACCGCTACCCCACACAACTTGCTCCAGAGAAGTTATTAAACTGAAATGGAGGGCCTCATACTAAGGCTGCCCTAAGTCTACACTCGTTTAACAGGAATATTTGAGAAATTATATAAGATCAGATAGGACTGTGTATTTGACGCTATAAGGACAATATCGGATGTGTGCGAGTGCTAACCTTTTCAGTAACGAAATAATTTACGAGTTCAAGTGTTGCAATCGTAAAATGTTTTGGCGTATCCTGTACTTGTGTTGCGCGTGCTTTTCGAGAACAGTCAACAACTTACTGTGTGTTATTTGACATCAACATTAACATTTCGCAAATGAGACGTGCTTAAACTTCAACAAACCAGATTTATCACACGGAGGGCGCTAGGAACACCGGCCAGTGACCCCTTGTTGAGTACAGTCCCGACCATAAATACTCTTCATGCGCAACATGTCCTCGATCATGGACACAGGGACCGAATGGGTTAATAACAGTCAAAAACGCCCGCCATCAGCAGCAAGATATCGTCTGCAACGCTGCAGAAAAGAACGAATAACAGGTGTTACTTTCCCCCACACTCCTTTCGTCGGTTGTCGTTCTCTTCCTGCCTCACCGTCCTTTCTTCACATCACACAGAGTTCCTTCTCTCTCGAACTCGTCATGTAATCGTTGTTGCATGTGACGGGGATGCAGTATCGAATTCTGCGTCGCTGCACCTCAATCGTTGTGTCACATTTACTTAACACTGTTCGAAAGAAAACCTTGTCACCTCCCGCCATCACCGACGCTCGTGTCTACAAACGCCACTAACGACGTAGTGCTCGCACGCACCCGGCACTGTCGTCACAGCATCAAATACACGCAGTCGCATCAGATCTCCTCGAATAGTCTCTCTGTTATTGACGTGAAACGAGCGTAAACACTAATTTTGGACATCTTGTTTTACCGGCTTCATTTGAAGGTTAAGTTGGTGCAATTATCGAACAGGTAAATAAGTGTTGCCCTCTGCACACGTTATCGCTCGTGCTACAGGAAGCAGAGTGGCGCAGGTTTGCTATCACTCAATTTGCTAGAAGTAGCTGCGTTTTGTGATATTCGTGGATGAATCTGAATTTGGTGATATTTAGTGCAGTTATAACCTTACCACAGGTGAACCGAGTTTTAGATTTCAAAGGAATTGCAACAGGCCATTTCTGTGTCTTCAATAAGAACTTTAGCTGACACTATACTTTGCGTTAAAATATCTTTTCAGAAATTATTCGAACCAAGATTTTGAGTTCAAATTCTCATGTTCACGCTAAAAAAGACAATGTAAACATTAATTTTCGAATTATTTGATATTTTTGTTAACTTACCGTCGATATCATATCACAAAACTATAAAATATCAAAACCTATAAAAAAATATTTGGTTCTCGAACAGTCTCGATTACCTACAGTAGGTCCCTCTTGTAGAGTACGGCCGCAGCTTCCCGTGCACCTATGCCACTAAACATATTTGTGGTTAGTGTTTATAAGTTAATGATGTTCAGTAACTTAGTTTATTTTAAGCGTCTTTATTATGCTGAACGATATTTTTTAGGAGCAAATATATAATGTTACGGAAGAGAGAGTTAAGTAAAAAAATGTCAGGTTTTCAAGAAAGGCCACAGAAAATGCAGAGGTATTTGAAAGAGGATCTTGTCGTGTTATTTCATTCCGTAACAATATCCTTTATAATGTTTTCTACTAACTTAACTCGGTTCTCCCTAGTATAGGCTGTTCATGGTAAAGTGAGCAATTTTGAATTTCTAGTTTTTTTTTTTTTTCTTTCAGCCATTTATTATCACTTAACCACGTTTTAAAATAAATATTGACGTGTAAGTAATAAACACAGTGTATATATTCCACCGCACTCGGCAGTTTAAGTCTCAGGGTAAAATAACATATATTTATTGACTATTATTCAAAATAAGAGGGCTTTCAGAAGTGCTCACTTAACCGCGAATAGCCTATAGAAACCACCAACGTCTACCTGTTCCTGGACAGAACTCAAATTGACCGTTGTTTGAATTACTCCCCTCCTCCGTAACACCACAGAAATTATTTCAATTTGTTCTCCTCGCTTACAAAAACTAAAGGATGAAATTGAGTAGGAAGTTGTATGGGATTTTAAAACTGAGGTAATATTAATAAATCGTGTCAAAAGTGTTATTTATGTTTAAATTAATATTTTCAAGTTCAATAACACGTTTAGTTTATGTCTACCTAATATCTTTTTCTTAGTCTTTACAAAGTGTTAGTAGTATTTGCATTATCCTTTTAACGTGTAATGCACTAGATCACTAGGAACAAAAGTCATTGGACGTGTTGACTTATTTGTATTCCAACAGTTTTTCAGTACAGCACTATTTTATAAGGGTCTGATGATTTCATCCAGAGCGTTATTACACAATCGCTGTGGATATGGTGCGCCAATGAGCTTCTTCCGGGACACAGCTGCTTCCGTCGTTGATATGGCCTGCTATTACGGGCACCACAGCGTGATATGGTTTTAAAATAAACTGTTGGTTAGTGGATAAGGATACTGGACGCTGTATTTTGAATCACAAACACTGCATTTTAACAAACACACACACACACAAACACACTATCTAAGAACGCTTCCTTCGCCGCGAAACATGATTTGTTACCGTAAAGAAATGTATAGTTAAATACTTACTGCAAAGTAGGTTATGGCATAAACAAAATCTTTGTTTGATCTCTGTATTAAATTGCAATGATAAGCTTACATTTTCGTTACAGCAGTTTGCAGTATTATTTCTGGTAAAGACAGTTGCTGTTGACCATTATGTCAACGATCTATTTAAGTCATTTGTTATTTGGTTATGCAGCAATTAATATGTTTCGTTACGTACTTAAAACTACAACGTACGAAAGAATAATTGTAATATTACTTACATTTTTCCTTTGGTATACAGCACGATATTTCTTTACTGTAAACAGAAAAGTTCAAACAATTATTTATCTTTGCCATAAATAAAGGCAAAAAACATAATGTAAAAAGAATATATCTAATAACAGCAAACCGAAGTTTCTGTAAACTTCCCTTTACATTAAAGCAAGACTTTCGTACTGTAAACAAAATATCACCAAATAATTTTTTTCTTTACTATATAGACATCATTGCACGTGTTTTACATTTCAGTATATTAAAACGTAGAATTTTTTTTTTTTTTCAATATACTTTTGTTTTATTACTGTTAGAGCATCGCCAGTTGTAATTACATTAAGTATATACAGCCAGTTCACGGTTACTTCCAAATTTTCTGAAGCTCTGCTAAAATTCTACCTCCAGGAAATTCCTCCGCCTGATGCAAACAAAGCTTAACCTAGTCTAGAAAATTACACGAATGTGCAATGCGGTGCGCTGCATCCGTTAGCACTCAGCGTAATGATATTGTGCATATGAACTACTTCTTGCCAGGCATTACCAACACACCTATTTTCTCACTTTTGTTATTGATATTCATCATAAATGAAATATTATAAATTATAAACAAAATATGTCTAAAAGTTTGATTTAATGAGAAACTAAGGTATTTTTACGTTAACACGAGCATAAAAAGCCTGTGATACACGACATATTTGGAAACAATCGAGCACGACACGGCTGGGATGATTTTTCAAATATTTGATTCAAAACGTGCGAATAAACCGTTAATAGACTATACAGGATGATTCTAAAATCATCGTACAAACTTTGAGGGGTGGTAGAGCTCACTAAAACAAACCATTATTGTATAAGAATATATGGGCGGAAGTAACGCGTTGAGGCACAAACACAAAAAAATAACACATTAACGGAAACATAACATGTTCATTAGCAGCATACTTAACTAGTGATTCCGTACAGAAAATGTTAAAACAGTTTCTGGAAATGCATCCACCAACAGTCACGCATGCTTGGCGACCTCTACATATGGCGTGATTGGCTGACAATGGTGGCGTGCGTGAAATACCCGGCGTATTTGAATATATTCGCCAATCACTCCACCGACGCTACCAAGCTTGCATTACTGTCGGCGGTGGCAATTTTGAGCAATTATTATAAACATTGCTGTAAAAAGGCATTTAGCGGCGACGTTGTAAATAAACAATGTGTTGCATTTCATGTGTTATTTTCGTGTTTAGGCCTCAACGCGTCACTCCCGCCCATATATTCCTATACGATAATAGCTTGTTTTAGTGAGCTCTACCACCCCTCAATGTTTGTCCCATGATTTTAGAATCATCCTGTATATACCCTGTAACCTCCAACTTGGCAAAAGGAAGAATTCTGGCGCCCAGATTTCGAGAAGCCATAGATAATACAGAGCTTCATTCGGGATTCTGGGAACAGCAAGACGGATTGCCGACTGCTGACATTCGCCCGGGGAGTTGGAGCAGCTCTTTTGTTTTACGGTTCCGTTTTCTCAGAAAGAAGGCAGCCGGTACGGATGTCACTTTCAATTATATCTCCGCGTTCATGGACGACTTCCGAACGGCGACTCACGTATCGGTTTCAGTTAAACTTAGCACTCGCTTGAAATGGCGTGGTTCCCGTAATCTATTGCTTGAAATATTTTTAGAAACATAATCGCGCGCGAAACACGCAAGGGTTCAATCTGGCTCGAAATGTTTGGAAAAAAAAAAGTAAATAAATGGAGTCTACGTATTGGCAAGTCTTTTCGCCGTGTAACAATTTTAAGGTTCCGTTTTGGTTGACAATATAAATTATATACTCATAATTGCATGAAATAAAATAGTGGTTAACACCGATGTGACAAAGAAATTTTTCTTTTTTGCACATGATCCGGTCTTGATAGGATGATGGGACTCGGTGCGTGAAGTTGCAAGTTCGATTCCAGACGGATTTACTGGAAGCGTTTTTTTTTCTTACCATTCCAGTTAAATACCGGTGACGTGTGAGTCCCCCCACCACCCTTCACTAATTCACAGACATTTCCCCCCCCCCAAAAAATCTGAAATTTATTCATGCACAGAGACTAAATATTCGCGAATTCAGTGACATGAAAAGTAAACTTCGCAGTTCTTATATAGTCTGTTCACGGCAAAGTGAACACTTTTGGGACCCTAGTTACGTTTTTCTTTCAGCCATTCCTTATGCTTAGGGGCAGTGATATTTCGCGAAAAGATTTCGAGAAAAGATACAGTCCAAAGTACTGTAGGGTCGTCCAGCTTCTTTGATTGGCTAAAAAAAATGTTCTGGTCCGTGTTAACCGTTTGCGCACGAATCACGAAGGTTCAGTGTCGGAGTTACATAGTCCTGAGTGGCTTGGTCAAAGACGGACACGGCACCAGCAGCCAATGGAGGTATAACAACAGCCGAGGTGTGTATACAGTGTTGAAGTCTACTGTGTGCTCAGATTTTTACGTGAAATGTCACTGGCCCTACTTATGCTTTAACCATATTTTTAAATAAATATCGCTATGCAAGTAATAAACACAGCATGTATATTCCACCGCACTAGGAAGTTAACGTCTAAGGCTAAAATAAAATATATTTATTGACTATTATTCCAAATGAGAAGGCTTTCAAAAGTGCTCACTTTACCTTGAATAACCTGTACACATAATCCGAGGTACTGTATTTCGTTGATTCGCTGTTACTGCAGTTTTGCGCCAGCTTTTATAAGCAGCTGCACCCCTGTCTGCGTGAAGTACCTGTCGCTAATCCAGTCCACGCCAACAACTGTATATTATTAATAAATAAGGTGTTGGGAAGACACGTACGTATTTCATAAATTACAATTCGCAAGTAAATATTGAGTCTTAAGCAAATCGATACAGACCAAGCCTAAATTTTCGGAAGAAAAACCCATTATTAAAATACGTCTCTTAGAACGCAAATTGTCACTTCGTGCACTGTGAGGAAGAATCGCTCCAGTCAACAAACTACTTGTTTGTATATGGCCAAACAAATATGCAGTTGCCCCAGCCAGATATTTTGCCGAGAAGGGCCTAAGAGAAAAGAATACGTTAACACTCTTGAGTATGACACAGATTTACTCTGCGTCAAGACGAGCTAGAAGAAAGTCGCCCACGTCCACGACTGCATAACCACCAGGTCTGTTGATCTCATTATTCCCAATTCATAACAATCCTATTGGTTCACACGACACGGTCACGCCTACTGTACTGCACAACGTTCATTGCTGTCCGGCCCTCTGCCTATGTGATGTCGATCCGGGAGTGTCCCATACAAATGGGGTTTTCTACGTAAAATAATGTGATATTCTTCTTAATCATTTTTGAGTAATCAACAGTTTGAGTGCTGCCGACGTAACATTACGCTGCGTCAGTTGTGTACACAGGATTTCCTTTTGGGAGGGGCTGAACCTCGATTTCTGAAGTGAGTACTTCGCACAATAAGAAAAACACCTTTTCCCGATGAAAAATATTTTAATTACAAGTGTACGCTCAAGGGGAACTTCTTGCAATTGTTAATTACAACTTTCAATACATAATTTCCCAGATAGCATGTAAGCTTGAGGTAAGCTTGCTATTTGACTTGAATTCGCCTTGCCGAGGAAGCTTGTCATATATTGTGTGATTCAAGCTTGATTCAAGCCAATTATCTCAAGACCTATGTCTAGCACATACTTGCTAATGCTAAGCTTGTCGATGGCTTGAATTAAGCTCGTAGGTTGACAAGGTAAGCTTGCGCGCAAGTTTTGCTAATCAAGCTTGCGCGCAAGTTTTGCTAATCAAGCTTGCTACAAGCTTGACCTTTGGAGACTAGTTAGCATGATTGAAATTTATTTACTTGCATAGTAATCTTGATTCAACCTTACAGGCTTGTCTTGAGAAGCTTGACTCAAGCATGAGCCAAGCCGATTATACTATTGGGGTTTAAGGTAGTTATCCAAAATTTGTTCATATTTATTTATATTTCGACTTTTCTTGGAGAGGCTGCAGTTCCTTCAGCACTCCCCTTGCCATAGCGTTGCACGCAAGTTTACGAAGATTGCTGGGAGAAGTAATATTTGTGGGCCCGTGTCTGTGAAGAATGCGGATGTCACACTATTATGGCAAACTCCATACAACTCAGCTAAATTCAGGCGACGTAATATTACGTCGAAGTGTTACGTATACAGAAGCAGGTCTGCGCCAAGGATCGCGAGCTAAAGTCGCACTAGCCAGCAAAGTAGCCTCACTTGACAAACAATTCGGTGGACTGACGTTCGCTAGTCGTAGCCTGAGGTTTCCTAGATAATTGCAAAGTTAATAAAGAATTTATTACACAGAGTGGTAAGGTGAGTGAAGAGATTTGGGCGGCTCTTAACATCGAGGTCTTGAGAGCCGATGAGGGTGAAGTGAGGCGAGTATGGTTCACAGCGCCAGAATGAGAGGGTGGGGAAAACGGGAAAACCCCGAGAAAACCCGCCGACCAGCGGCATCGTCCGGCACGATTCCCACTTGCAAAGTGAACCGGCCGGGAAATGAACCTAGTTCGCCTTGGTGGGAGGCGAGTAGTCTAACCGCCCAGCCACCGTGGCCCCCCACAGTGGTAAACAACCAGGAGCAAAAACCCGTTCCCCAAGTCTTCTCACAGACAATTTAAATGTGCAAAAAGTGCGTTTTAATCAATCGGCCCGCCACGTCGCTTCTGTGTAGGCAATTTAAATATTCTAAGATGAACTGAGTATAGTGCCTGCCTTAACAAGCCCCTGGTTCGCCTCTTAGCTAATCTTTATTTTTACGAGGTGGTTGGAGAGGGGGTTGGGGGAGGGTGGTACCCTCGCTAATTTGGGTGATGATGATGGCCGTGGGCGCACAACGGCCAAAAGCCAAAGACAGAACCGGACCTGTCTGCCCCGTTCGACAGCTGTCCCGTGTCAGCGATAATAATACTCCGCAAGTTCGCGCACACCAGCTGCCTGCTTCTCTTCCTCGATAACCGACAGTCGAGCCCTGCGATATATGTCGATAGATATCTCGCGACAAAACAAGAGTCGATAAGTGCACAGAGACGAAATGACGTGGCTGTTCCTTTGATGTGGGCGCACCCGTTCTCTGATTGGCTACGCGAGTTTCTGGGAACGAGCGTTGTGTCTGATTGGCTACCATATGCTACAGATGAGGTAGACAGCTTATTCGTCTCATGCACATGTGCCCAACACTGACCTACCCCAAAGCAACAGAACTGTCAAAGTCACGTGGTTAACAGTGATGACGGTTTTGTTAATATCTTAATTTTTCTTAAGACAAGCACATTTGTATGAATAAGATAATTTCACTTATTTGAATTTAATCAAACTGAAATCCAAATTGGTTAATGGAAGTATACTAATATCTCAAAGCACTTGTTTACCAAACAGTGTTCTAACCTCAAATTCAATCCACGCGGGTTTTTACTAATCGTTTATAGTGCATTCACGGTTTCTTCGTATGTTTTGAAACGAACCTTTGAAAAAACACCCTAGGCGTAACACGTCAACCTGTTTTTTCAATAACTTGCATATAAAAAGTATAAAACACTGTGATTAACTAAAAAGTGTTGTATTCTTGAATAAACTATAACTTGTAATATTTATTTCGTATTAAATATGAATTAATAACAATTAGAGTAGCGATGTGTTGGCAACGGCTACTAAGAAATAGCTGACAGTTAAAATATTGTTTTCACCTAGTTTTTTGGTATGCTATTTGTAAATTAAACGTTGCTTATTGATATATTTGAATTTTTAGGTAGCACTGAAGGAAACATATTTCTTTGTTAAAGTTAAAAAATATCAGCGCTAATTACAGTGCGTAGGCACTAGTGACATTGTGTTTTTTTTTTTTTCGTGCGAGGAAGAAAATTCAATAGGCGGAGCGGATCTTGTCGCTCTCTCTCTCTCTCTCTCTCTCTCTCCCTCTCTCTCTCTTTATCTCTCTCTCTCTCTCGGGAAGTTTCGCACCACCTGTAGTAGCAGAAAAATTATACATGTTTTCATTTTAGCATATTTCATACTTATTACAGCAAAAGTAATGATTTTTGAATTTGTAATTTACAACTGAAACGATAATTTATTGTTTGAAAACTTACCATATATTTCAATGTGATGGCAGGATGGTTACAAATCCGAAGTTGGCAGAAGTGGCGACTGGCCACGCCAACATGACATGGCGTGTTTATAAACGAAGCGTCAAGTTTGTACTCGTGTTTTTAAACCTACCTAGGCAAGTTACGATGTTGTGATAAATATGTTTTTCCACGCCAGGAATAAATATACTGTAAAGGGCGTCGCGACCGCTGTGTGTGTGAAAGAGTATTGTTATCATTACGTTACGTTGGACCAGCAGTGCGTGTGTGTTTGATTGCAAATATCGAATGTGTGAAACTTATACTTTTTAACAGTAAACTGTTTTTAAGGCGAAAATTATTGTTTGAAAGTCACGTCTGTTTATCACAACCTTATAACCTTTCCCTAGGTGTTAGAAACACAATCGTGTAACGTGCTTACGTTTCTGTGATTTTAATGTTTGCCACAACCCCAAAAAAATACTAAAACCAGCCAGATAGATCAAAATAAATAATGAAATAAATCTAGAAAACAGTAAGTATCAATGCATATAAATATTAGCGGAATAAATGTTACGGTAGGCCTATTAGTGTGCATGTTCACCACTATATTTGAAATTTGTCGTTGCTACGTACAAAAAATAAGGGACACGAGTTGCGTGCTTGTATTTACTGTGTCTATTCGTTGGACTGGTTGTTCCTTCGTTTTAATTTTTATTCCAACTGAGGTCGTCCGTTTGACGAAATAACCTAACACATATCAATAACAAGAGGTCAAATATTACATTTATTTCCACCGCAGTTATAACAGTGTTCAACACAGTCGCGGCAAAATATTAACGTGTATTATGTGTAATGTGCTATGTCGTGTATAACAAATATGTAAACAATGTAAAATAATAACCGTAAGAACTATCGTCAATATACGCATTGTTAAAAAGTCATAAAGCTGACGTAAATATGGTTATAGGCCTAAATTGTGAATATTCGTACGAAATAGTTTTTTGAAATATGGCTAAATTCTTTGAACAGCTAAAAACAGTAAGCAAGCATTTGACAGTTAAAAAGTAGTCACATGGCAGTGTTTATTTTACGTGTTGCGGAAGGATACGTAATCAGTAACCAAAAGTATAATTTTAGCAGAGCTTCAGAAAAGTGTGAAGTAACCGTGATTGGCCGGCATATAGGCAGAAAAGCAGTTCAGTGTTGGGACACGGAGATTGGTTGTGCGCAGCCAGCGAGATCGGTCTACCTCATATGTAGAGTATGTAGGCTACTGCATGATGCGAAAGATTGCCTATTGCTTGTGCTGCCCCCTGGCGAGTAGGTGTAACCAGGCGCTGATTGGCTAACGGCGTTCCGACGTGTTGCTAGCCAGTGACGCCATTTTGGTGGCGTGTGCTGCCAGGGTTCGCGGTAAAAGCCTCTGTTTCATCTCTGTATGGTATTCTTGATTAACATGTTTCGACACCATTTATTTTATTAAGTAACCCAACTGGAAATTACGAAAAGAAAACCGATAACTTACTATAATTGCCATATTGTAAAAGAACATAATCTTTCAAGAAAAAAAACTCGTACAGGAAAGACTTTCAATATCGTACGTATAAATATGGAGATTTACTAGTATTAATGGTTACATAATACTTAAACCAGTGAATGGGCACGCCCACACATCAAAGCAACCACCACGGCATTTCGTATCTGCGTATTTATCTATTCTATGACTTAATACTTGTATTACTGTGGTGGAGGTAACTCGATTCCTTCCCTAGTAATAGTTAAGGTGGCCGCCTGGTTGAAGGAATTTTGCACGTCTGAAACCTACAAGCGTGGGAGCGCTAGGGGCGACCGAGACGTGCGCATCAACTCTCTCATCGCCTCTACGCGCAAAGCACTGAACTGGCGTCCAGTCTTGTCGTCGAAAACGCCCCTCTATGAGACTTTCAGCGGAGACCCTACCATTTTATGGTGTAATAATAAAAATTAAGGTTTGATGCAAGTCCGTATTCCTTTTTTAATGTCTTGTACCGGATTGTTCATACCTAAAAATGACCTTGAAAACTCCCGTTTGAGCCATTTTCTATCACAAAAACATGCTTCAAAGAGAAATGGAGGAACGGAAAAACGTATATAGACGCGTAACATTTCTTAAATGCTATTCGTAAGCACACCTCACTCAGACAACGTTGGACGGTTTTTTTTAATAAAACGTTTTGCTGGAGATTTGCACACCGTTCGACGGCCTACCCAGGCGGCCACATTAAAGGGCTCGTCTACCTGGAGCTGATCCTTGCGTTCGACCACGAGAAGAGCAGGAGCGATAAGGGCGACACGGCCATGCGCAACTCGTGCTACAACGCCGCTACGGGCAGGGCTCTGAACGCGGGCAGTTTTCTCGTAGTGTTGCTTGTACCTATTGGACGTTGAGCGGCAACCCTATTATTTTATAGGTGGAAAGTCTGTAGCAAAGTTCAGTACAAGCTCCTATCGAGGTTTCGCTCGTGTCCGAGTAGTATGTTTTGATATACGGCAGTCTGAAAACGCTTTTTTTAATTATGTTGGAGGGCTCTAAAATAATACTTACACCATGCGTAATAACTTGTAAGCACCATTCCATCTTCATCCGGGATTTATTTTATTTTCGTAGATAAAATTTTGTGGGGCAAGTTTAAGAGTCTCGTCAGGAAATCGGTATTTCAAACATTCTGCAACACAAATCAGGTGGGCATGTGCCCTTAAAGGCACTGCCTACCGGCTGGCAGCTGCGAAATTTAAATACGAAATTCCATGTTAAGGAAATTCCGCCTCTGTGCGTTAATTTTAAAGATAGGCGTTTCAAGCAAAACGTATTCTTCACGAATTTTTTAGGAGAAGATAATCCCTACAACGTATATTTTCAATATAGATAGGCAGTATGTACTTTTTTTGTAAAACATAAATTTAAAAAAATTCCTTGCAAATAGGTTATACATGTTATGGAAACATCTCCGCTCTTTGTTTGAAACGCCTATCATTAATATTAACGCATAGAGGCGAAATTTCCTAAACATGATATTTTCTATTTAATTTTCGCAGCTGCCAGCCGGTAGCCAGTTGTCTTAAGACCTCAAAGTATCGACGATCAACGTCTGGATTCCGTTAAAGCACCTGCAATAGGATATACGTTTTCTACTTCCTAAAAATTTTTACTTGCAGACTGTACATGTAAAGGCATTTTTAGCAGAACATTTTCAGGTGTAATAGTTCTTGACCTACCACCTGTAAAAACAAAACAAAACCGTTCAAAAAATTCCAATAAACATTTTAGCGTATTTCCATATTTTATAATTTAACATGCCCTGCATGACAGGGGAGACATAAGACTTGTTTTGAATTTGTCCTACCATTTGAAATTTTCTATGGATGTTAAGGTCAACAAGGCAATAAAAGTCTGCGCGTCATATCGCCTTCAGCGACAATAGCATCGCATTGGCCTTAATTCGGAGTTTTACAGGTTTGTACCAATAGCGTCACACAATGAATACGGTGCCATTAAAATTCGAATGTAAATTAGTAACATCATTGTCATCAGACTTTTGAAACAACGCTATTTTGCCGTCTTGCGGTTAAGCATTTTCAGACAGTACGAATCACTGCCCTGGACATGTAATACTTCCCACAGCGATTAAGGTAAAGTCATACTAAGTACCAATATATTCAAGGTAACTCATAGACTCCTAATCCTAACGAATATTATAAATGCGAAAGTGTGTTCGTTTGTTTGTTTGTCCTTCTTTCACGTCGCAACAGATCGACGTGATTTTTTGTACAGAGATAGCTGGAGGGCCGGGAAGTTACATAGGCTACTTTTCATCCCGAGAAAATATGTCGTTCCCTCGGGGAAATTCTTGTTGGAAAATGAAAAAGTACACAAACGGAATAGCAATGCAACGTCGCAACCGAGCTACAGATCGCCGTAATTTCTTGCACAGAAATAGTTGGAGGGCTGAAAAGTGATATTGGTTACTTTTCATTGCGAGAAAATATCTCAAAAAAATTTACAACCGATAATAGTGAATCAAGTCAGAAAAAAGTTTGCCGCCAGCGCGCTCTCTTGCAATACGCCATCTAAACCGTTAAATATGGAACAATATAATGTAGTAAAGAATTGTGTAGAAAAAAAAAAAAAAAAAAAAAAAAAAAAAACTCTGCGATAGCATATACCTATCTATAACAGAGAAATACTAATAAGTGTTTTTACCATGTAATTCACCGAGACGTTGAGTTTTATAGTATGTTATAGATGGGGCCAGTGACTTTTCGCGTAAAAATCGGAGCACGCTGTAGATTTCAATACTATATACACATCTCAGCTGTTGTTGTACCTCCATTGGCTGCTGGTGCCGTGTCCGTCTTTGACCAAGCCACTCAAGACCAACTAACTCCGACACTGAACCTTCGTGATTCGTGCGCAAACGGTTAACACGGGCCAGAACATTTTTTAGCCAATCAAATAAGCTGGACGACCCTACAGTGCTTTGGACTGTATCTTGTCTCGAAATCTTTTCGCGAAATATCACTGCCCCTAGTTATAAAGTATAGAAGATGAACACTAAGTAAAATTCGACTTAATTAAAAAAAAAAAAAACCTAAACAATAATTCTGCAGTCCACGCGAGCGGAGCCGCGGGCACAGCTAGTCTTTCAATAAATTCGCCCCAGGCACTGGAGCATGAGATATAGGTTTTCGCGTTAAAGACGCTCTGCAGTCGGTCAATATAAATGGGAACACACTTTCTGGAATAAAGTGTCACTTATACATCAAACAGAAAAATTAATAACTTTTTTCCGACACGGTTACACGTAACGTTTTTCAAAACAATTTTATGGCCCATGCACGCGACGTCTGTGCGTAGTAACGAGAACATGGCTTCATGTGTTGGATTCTTCCAATAGAGAAATATTAACCAAACATTTGTCTGCTAACGGGTATATTTTTTTATCAATATATCTTTCTTGCGGACGCTTCTCCAACCCATTAAAACTGTGAGATTTTATTGTCCGTGTGGTAAGGCCGATCTTAATGCAAGTCTGATTTTACACTTTTAACGCAATTTAAAAAGTTAACGCCCTGTTTTTTAAAACATAATTTAATTTTTTTTGCGGGTGCGTTCTAATTTCGGCAGTGATGACTGCGAACGAGCGATGACCTTGAAAAATTTTGCGCGCCAACGAGCTGGGGGGGAAAAAAAACTTTTTTATCTGCGCTGCGCATCTTATCAGCTTCAGCGTCTGCTCCGCTTGCAATCAGAAGGGCGAAGGTCGCCATGTGAAGTGTAATCACAAGCACACATGTGGGCCTTATGCCACCTAAATTTTGCAAGCGTTCCGGGCACAGCCTCGGCTGCACACGAAATGCTCAGCAAACAACCAGGAATCCACTCACAGCGCTGTTACTTAACGTGCGTGGAGGTTACGGACCTTGGCGACATCGTAGTCATTTAAAACATAATCGCTTCATTTACCCGTTCAGTCAGTGTGTCAATGATAGTGGGTGGACACGTTACTGTGCAAAGCAAGACAGCAGTGCCCAGTCAGTACTCTTGAGGATCTTCCTTGTTGGTAATCTGATATGTGGGAATTGCTGCGCCTCTTTGACATAAATGGTTTACGCCCATATCATCGAGCAGGCAGCACATAGTTCAATGACTGTGGGGGCCGCGGTGGTAAAGTGGTCAGATTACTCGCCTCCCTCCCACGCTAACCGCGTTCGATTCCCGGTGGGGGGTCGTTCCCCGGGCTTTCGCATGTGGGAATCGTGCCGGACGATGCCGCTGGTCGGTGAGTTTTCTCGGGGATCTCATGTTTCCCCTCCGCTCTTGCATTCCGGTGCTGCTCCATACTCGCCTCACTTCATCCTCACAGGCTCTCAAGGCCTCGATATTAAGAGCCGGCCAATCCGTTTCACTCCGCTCCAGACATGCGGCGGGTAAATGTTGTTCACGGTAAAGGAAGCATTTTTGAAACAAGCATTTTGAAAGAAAAAAAAACTTCGTATATGCTAGTGTACACACCAGCCTGAAGGCTCCAAGTTAGGCTGACAACGAATTAATAAAATTGTTCTTAACGACCCTACCTACTAAGCCGGCAGGCGCGAACTTCAAATGGGGAATCAATGTTAAACGAAATTCCTTCGCTTTGCATCAATTTTAAAGATAACTATTTCAAACAAAAAGTATTCTACGTGAAATTTTTTTAAGGAATGTTGCTATTTTAAGACATTCTGCCTATTGCTTTGTTTAATATTATTTTAAAATTTAATATTGAAATTTGCACATAACAAAAAAAAAAGATGAATACATATATTTTTCAATAATTTTATATAACAATATTTTCTGAGGAAGTTGCGTCAAAAATTTTTTTGTTTGAAATAGTTATCTTAAAAATTGATGCAATGAGAAGGAATTTCGTTTAACATTGATTCCCCATTTGAAGTTTGCGGCTGCCGACTTGTATTGCAAGTGTAATGTTAAAATTGGTGGACACCCGAGTTATTCTTTTTTATATGCATGTAAGCTTATGAATTTCCGTATAAGTAACACATTTGTATTATAACAATTCCACGGTTCCACTTGGAAGGTGCAAGAATTAAGTGATCTGCTCCATCCAGTCAGTGTTAATTTTACATATTGTTGGAGGATGCAAAAAGACCCGAAAAGTATATTAAGCAGGGCTTTCAAAAGTGCTCAGTTTATCGTGAGCAGCCTATATCTGAGAAAAAGGTTTCGTTGAATCGAACAAAAAACTAACTACATTAATTGTTTGCATAAGGCGAATAACATATTTCTTTGTTAAAAATATAGTATTTTGTTCTTCTTTGGTTGCCCCAAGCAAAGATTTGGTTGGTGCAACCAAAGATTTGTTTGGCTCTACGTATATTAAAAAGTTTCTGTTAATTAAAAAAAAAACTTGAAGCCCGATCCAGATTCGATCCTTGGAACGGCCGCGTCCAAGCGCTGGCAGTCTCAGATAATCTGCAGATTGATAGTAAAACTAGAATATTTTCAATGTACATTCAAATTCTAGACAACTTGGGCAAGTAAATATTTAAAGTTTTTCAGCTTTAATTTTTAGTTTTCTGTTGAACTTGTTTTATTAGGTTGTGTATACCATTATTGGGCATCAGTAAGTGCACTAACAAACACCGCTACAACCCTAATTGTCACAAAACGTATACACAAACTCTGGAGCTGTATTTTTGAAAGGAGGCAATTAAATGAGTCGCCACACAAATACATACAGTTGGCTCAACCAAATATTTTTGTCGGCCATCTAATTTATTTTGGTCCAACACAGAGGTTTCGTTAATTGAAACGTGTATTTTTTTTAGCTGAACAAAATTAATTTTGTTGCTTTCCAAGCATTGTTTATTCAATAAAATATTTTGCTGGGGCAACTTAACGTACTTTTGGCTCTATACAAGCAAATATTTTGTTGGCTGTTCTCTCAGTGTAGATTCGTGATCAGAATATCCCCTTTGTTGAAACCATCTGTAGTCAGAGACCTAATAGAATAGCGAGTACAATGGTTGAAGGTTAAACTTCAAAGTCTTATTGTAATAAAATCATGCAGATATAACTGCTCATTGGCTGTTAAAGTGGAAGGCGATGATCGGGCATGCATTTTGTTATAGCTTATTATTGGCTCAATGTTCCCTACGAGGCGTCAAGTAACGTCTGGACCAATTGCACAAGTACCAGAAACGTAGTAATATTTCAGGTTGCCTGGAAATGAATCCGCGATTTTTTCAAGTCTCTGCCTATAGTAAATGGATTCTATTATGTAAGCTTAATTGAAAGATCAACTATAAAGATGTGGGTTTTCGACAGGTATCGACTGTTCGCGGTTTCTTCACACTTTTTGAATCAAACCTTTGAACAAATCACCACATGCACGATGTGTTCGGTTGCTTCCTATAAATGTCGTGTGTCACACGTGTTATATGATTGTGTTAACATAAAACCACCTATTTTTTTTTTTAATTGAACTGCATAACAAAAGCTGAGGTGTGTATATAGTATTGAAGTCTACTGTGTACTCCGATTTTTACGCGAAAAGTCACTGGCCCTAATTATAATATATCATTTATAATTAATATGAATAACAACAGGGAGAAAATAGGTGTGTTGGCAATGTCTAGTAAGAAATAGTTTTTAAGGAAAATTTGATTACACTTAGTGCACACGAATGCGGTGCGCTGTCCATTTAGTGTAATTTTACAGAATCGGTTAAACTTAGTATCTATGAGGTGGAGGAATAACCCGGAAGTAGCAGGGCTTCAGAAAAGAAGAAGAAACCGTGAATGTATTATAAGGCTGTCTTTATTGCAAATATTAATAGTATGTAAATAGAATAAGTTTATTATTTGTAACGTTTTGAAAACAAAGCATAACATAAGTGCATTTAAAACGCTGTTGCTCTGAAGTGAGGTTCTGAGCCGCAAAAAGGTTAAGAAACTAACTACTGGCGAAAAAAAAAAAAGAGGCCTTGAAAATGTAACGTTACTTGCCGTACACGAATAATATGATTGTTTTACATGTTCCACTGCTTCTGTTTCGCTTCGCTTTGTACTATCGCTGTCGTGTTTTATCCACTATAGATGTGCCCGGAAATAACAGAGTCGTCTTTCCGGCAATTCTTATAACGCGTGCGCAGAACAATCGAGGACGAGACCGAGCGATAAGCCTCGAGTTAATTGTGGACGTGCGTCAACTCCCTTGGTGTTGGCACTGTTACGACACGTTCTGTGTAGTCATTATGACGTTTGAAAAAAAAAAACGGATGTCATCAAAACTTTCAACGGACTTGCGTGACTATATTCAAAGTTCTTAAAGTTTGCCTAAACTTTCAGCCGTTGTCCAGGATATTGTACACATGCCTTTCGTTAACAGTTTTTATATGTGATGTTTATGTGAACAGCTTGAAGTGCCTTATTATACGGTTTATACACTTCGGCTTTTATTTTATGCCCATGGTAAGTGTTCTGACAAACAGCTCTTGGCCCATAGCAGGACAGAATGTTACTATTTTATTAATAAATAACGTGTTGGGATGACACGTACGTATTTCATAAATTACAATTCGCAAGTAAATATTGAGTCTTAAGCAAATCGATACAGACCAAGCCTAAATTTTCGGGGAAAAAAAAAACTATTATTAAAATACGTCTCTTAGAACGCAAATTGTCACTTCGTGCACTGTGAGGAAGAATCGCTCCAGTCAACAAACTACTTGTTTGTATATGGCCAAGCAAATATGCAGTTTCCCCAGCCAGATATTTTGCTGAGTAGGACCTAAACAAAATTTGGTACGCGCTAGAAATTTATTGTTCACGTAAAAAAAAATTACACACTTGAGTTGACAAAACTTCTGCATTTTACCAACAAATTTTAGTATCAACAAAATTTTAGTTGTATCAGATGTAGTTTTATTTGTTTGACCATATACAAGCAAATGTTTTGTCTGCTCAAAGAAACCTTTCTCTCGGTGTGCATAAATATTCCAAGAAAATTTCTGGTTCCTGAGTCCATGTTTATTCTTTAAGAGTAATTCGTACATTTATAATTAAAATATTTAATACTCTCTGCAGGTTAGTAATTCGCTAAAAAATCGTTTGGGCCTACGACAAGAACACTTGGCAACCCACGTGAGAGGAAAATCTCTATTATTATACACGTGGATCGAACCCAAGACTTCTCAAAAGCAGTTCGGGTATACAAACGCATGATCAAACGTGATCGGTGTGCATGTGTACTGCGTCTCAGATCATACTTTTGGCCACGCAGCTTTCAGTAGGGAAAGACATGTTCTAAGGACTGCGGAATCTTACGTGTGGCAGTACACGACGTGTTTCATGTTTCCGAGCGCTGTCGGGCACATGTTTGCTGCTGAACTTGATAAGGGGGTTGCTCTTAATGGCTGCATATAATTCAGACGTGTTAATGCTAAGAACCTTTTTATTTGTTCAAAGTCATCAACAGCGTAGCGTGTCTAGAAGTGCACTGAGAGTAAAAAAAAAAAAAAAAAATCAGGATTGAATAGAGGTCACAACAGAACAATTCGATAATCGTGCTAATCGTGCTAATCGTGATTCAGGATACTGGTAACCATACTTCTGCGCGAGATTCAGAATATTCTGTTTGCTGTTGAAGGAACTCGCCGTTCAACAAAGTGAAGAGCGTGATCTGGTGTATGTATTGTATTCATACAAATAAAACCACGAAAAGGACACAACATACACTTCTGTTAGTATTACTATACAGAGTGATTCTAAAATCATGGGACAAACATTGAAGGGTGGTAGAGCTCACTAAAAAAACAATTATTATATAGGAATATATGGGCGGGTGTGACGCGTTGAGGCTCTTAACAGCGAGGTCTTGAGAGCCGATGAAGGTGATTGAGGCGCCGGAATAAAAGGGCGGGGGAAAAACGGACATTCCCGAGAAAATCCGCCGACCAGCGGAATAGTCCGGCACGATTCCCACTTGCGAAAATCCTGTGATCCGGCCGGGGATTGAACCCGGTTCGTCTTGGTGGGAGGCGAGCAGGCTAACCGCTCAGCCACCGCGGCCATTTAAATAAGTTAAATTCAATAAAAATTGATAGTAATTGGAAGAGAAATTTGATCTTGTGAAAGGGCGTTATTAAGAATGAGACCCACTATATAGGAGGAAAGAGTCGCGAGGGTAGACCTGTGTTCGCAAGTGCACTGCAGGTGGAAGGTGTGACGCGTATGGCCATTTAACCAGCCCCGGGGCCATCTTGTCCCCGTCTAGACTCGCGGAGCGCACCGCTAGCAGCGAAAGAGAGGACGCAACTCGTCACTCAACTCGCTCCTTCTCGAATATTATTTTTAAAAAATACCATAAATCTTTCTCTACTAGTCCCACACATCGTGGGGATTCCTATGGAATTGTCACATTTCATCCACGCGTTACGCTTGACAAATAAAAAAAATAAAGATCTCACAACTGATTTTTTTACCGAAAAACCCGATGGTACATGGAATGTTAAAAACTACCCCAAGTTCAATAGTTTCTACGAGGCGGTGTGAAATGTTTTACATGCCGCGCCAGTTTATGACTACGCATCGCCGCTACAGGAAAGTGTAAATTTACAGACGTACTACATACTCAGCTAGCCTTTGGCAACGTTACAAAAATTATATTCCCTAGTCAAATTAATGATTTTAAAATTATTAAAAATAAATAATAATACGTGAACCTATTTAAAGTTTTTAACAATGTTGTATAATCTATATTTATTTATTACTCATATTCTATTTAATGCCATGAGAGCAAATAAGCTCGGGGATATGGAAAGAGTCAAATTACAAAAAAGAAACATATGACAAACACTTACATAACATAAATACATATTACAAATAAGACCTAATATTCACATAACAAGACCACAAGTAAAAAAGGATCATCCCATTAAACAATTTAAAAAAAATTTTATACACTATAAGACCATCGTTAAAAAAATGTAAATACAATATTCCGTGTGTATATGTAATATGTAACATTACAATCATAATTTCCTAATTAACATATAAAATCAAAAATTTCAAAATGTTTTATGTCAAATTAATGTTTAATGTAGAGTAGCTAAAATCACAATTCAATGACTATACAAAAGTCATACGTAAAATATATAAACCTCTAAGTTAGATCAATGTTTTGAAGATTGCAAGTATTCATTTATAGAGTAAAAGTGTGTTTATGTAAAAAATCTTTCAATATTTTTTAAAAATAATCTTTTATTATTCAAGCATAAGTTTTTAAGATTTGACGGAAAACTGCAGCACTCTAACTTTTTCTGGATGTTATTGATATGTAATTTCCAGGTTAAATTGCAGTCTAAATACAGAACCAAAAATTTTGTANTATATATATATATATATATATATATATATATATATATATATATATATATATATATATAGCAATAAAGTTATACCATAATCCAGTTGAATATCGGTTTTAATTGCAACAAAAACCAGTTCACAATTCTTAGTATTTTTCTGAATCTGTGTGGAGGCATCAGAACTGGACGAAATGCAAGGCCGTCAATTTGCAACGAACAAGACAACTATAAACAGCCACAGTGATTATACAATCCAAGTTTCGTTTGTAACATGACGTGATGTGAAAATAAATCAGCGACGGGCTAAATAGAGAGAAGAAATTAAAGCCCTCAGATGAACCATAAAACAAATGCTGTATTTATTAGCACTGTTTCCTGGTAACTTAAACAATCTTTCCTTCGAATTTTTTGTAGCCAAATTGCTTTTCTTTCGGAAATTATTTCGTCTGAAGGTAACCTGTGAAATAGTACACACTTTTCAGCTCGGGTATTACACCCATTAGCACAGAAACTCGGCAAATATATCAATTTCGAAGCGGAAGACGTGTTTCCCCCATTGCAACTGCGTCATACCGCGTGGCTCAGTTGGCGACAAGATGGCGTCGCGCCACGTCCTAGCCAATCACCGCGCGGTATTGGCGGCATGCGCTCGGACAATCTCCCGTGTGGAGGGCTTTAGCAGAGCGGCGGCCCCGGAGCGTGCACGCGCGGGAACGCAGGCGGCCCCGGAGCGAGCGTGACGGCAGAGCCGTCCTTGGGCGGGTCGGCGAGACGAGAGCCAACATCGCGACTGCGCCGCGCTAGCGCCGCTTATTACCCACTGGCGCCACCTCGCGGCGCCGCTCCGCGCTACAACGGCACAAGGGACCCAGAGACCGCGCACGGTCAAACCCACGGTTGTCTTCCTTCGTACAGCGCGCCACAGCCGAAGGCGTACCACGGTTATAGTCTCGGATTCACCTCTTTTGCAGAAATCCTTCGTTTTAGAGTCATAATAACAACGTACGATTACGGAAAATTTATATTTTATCAGAAGGGACAAGTGTATTTCGCGAAAATATTTATGGCCATGCTAGACTTCAATATCCTACGTCCCCAACGACAACTTCCTTTGGTTATTGGCCGCGTCACTACGTGAGAAGTCATGTTCTTATTTGACTGAGCCAATCGTAATGAAGTACTCCGATACTAAACGTCCATAATTCGCTGACAACACTTGAGGCACGTGACATTTGAAATCATCCAACCACGTAAGTGCATATGAACATAAGTGTTTTGGAGTACAACTGGTCTTTGAAATATTTTCCCTGAAAACACCTGTCCCTATTTATGAGTTGTTTAATAGATTTTTGCTTAATTTTAGGTTACGTGTTATTCGTTAGTTTTAAAAAGGCAGGCACACGAAAAAAAAAACGGGTTTGTGACGACCAACAAAATGTTACTGGTGGCCACAAAATTCTTTTATTAATACAGACATCATAAAATATTTTGTAGCACCAACAAAAGTTTTTTGTCTTTCCAGTACTTAGTGGCAACTACAAAATGACGTTTGTGGTCACCAACAATTAAAAACTAAAATAAACCTCGCCAAGAGCGGGAGTCGAACCCTTGAACTCTCACAAGCGAGCTCAGTGTGTTACTATTGCACCACCTTGCTCGACATAGATGTACTGTCTGGTGCATATAGATAACTTAAGTCTAATATGTGGCACACACGACAAGGCCTGCACACTTCACCTCATGCAAAGATGATTTTCTGGAATCATTTACGTGAAACAATGTTCTTAAGAATATCCCTCATGAATCAGTTCGCAACCTGATGCAAAGAAACGAACACGGACAAATATGGCGTCGTGGCCAGACAGAAGGCGGCCACTAGGAGTATGCCAGTTAGAGCGCACGCGCAGAATATAATGGTTGTAGTTTCGCAGTCGCAGCAAAATACAATTACTGTGGATGATATTAATGCTGTTGCTGCCAACTAAATACTTTGGTGGCAGCCGATAAATATATTGTTAATAAACAAATATGTTAGTGAGTGCCATAGCGTTGGGTTATTGGGCACCACAATCTGTTTTTTACCAGCAACAAAATTTCGCCTTGGAAAGCATCAACCAAGCAATTTTTTGTAGCCACTAACAAATCTTTTCTTTCAGTGCACTCATTTATATTTTTTTAATTCTTTTTTTTCTTCTTCCTATTTGTGATAAAATTACACATAGATCGTTATGAATTTTTGTCTCTACAATAAGGTAAGGTACATAGTTAGACTTCCATAATCAAAATTTTCAAGTTTTACTTCACAGTAACTTAAAATTAGCAGAGAATTAAAGAATCCAATACTGTGGGTGATGCCGGGTCTTAAGGGGCTGCACTAGTAAAACTTTTTTTAACGCATCGTGGAAGCATTGCAACTGCGATGGAAAATAGCATAAACAAGATTCGCGTGTGTTCTGTTTCCTCAGAATTTTAAGCGGTGGCTATAGGGTTTTGATGCAGCAATTTGCTCAGTAAAGATACAGCACTGTCGCTGTAGTTTGAAACACTGATTTACAGAAGAATACGTATCATAAACAGAGTACTACTTAGCCGTGATGTTTGTTGACTTTGGCATTTTTCAACTATCACACTTATGTTTCGATAGCCAAATTTATTGGCAAGAGAATATAGCCTTTCAGTTTGTCCCGAAACAATATTTACATTGAAATATACCATGGTTAGAGACCTGAAAAATTTGCGAGTTCAATGACCTGCGGGCTAGACTTTATAGTCTTATGCACCAATATGCCGATATCAACTGCGCATTGGTAGTCTGCCGTCACAGCGGAAGGCGAAGATTGGGCCAGCCTTCTCCAGGAGGTGTAAAACACCGCGTGGACCAATGGTTGACATTTTATTAACACACGTGTTTCGAATTCTAGCTTGTCCCGAAATGAATCCGCGAATTCTTCAGGTCTCTAACCATTGTTAGAGACAAGGGATTTTCTCATTTTAAACGGCCTGTAGGCTAGACTCCACGGTCCTATGTATATATTTTAGCGTGCCAGCTTTCTGTTCATTGGCTGCTGCCCGTGTGTGTAGCCAGTTTTATATCAGAACATGAGACACGGGATTCGGTNGCCAGCTTTCTGTTCATTGGCTGCTGCCCGTGTGTGTAGCCAGTTTTATATCAGAACATGAGACACGGGATTCGGCGCTTGTTTCATTACAGGTCTGTTCTTGGCCCAGATTTCACCTGGGCGTGTCTATTAATCTGTGCTCCAATCGCAAACATAACACGAAGGGAAATATTCTTGAAGTATAGCTTGTCCTAAAATGAATTCGCAAAATTTCCCAGTCCCTAATCACGGTTTTTTTTCATTACAGCAGACGCAACTGTTTACAATGACACATATATGGCAGCCAGTAGGGCCTCTAAAGCCTCTTGTACGGGTTGTTAACGGTAAATTGAGCTCTCTTGAAAGCGCTGGTAAAAATGCACTTGTATCCACGTTGTGTACTTTTCCCCTCGCTGGATAACACAGCCCACACTCTACGCCCGAATCAGTGGTATCAATCAGTGAAATAACATTCACTGTAAGTCAGTTGGTAAGCTACTGCCGACCGGAAAATAAAGAAGATTAACTGGGAACANGCCAGCTTTCTGTTCATTGGCTGCTGCCCGTGTGTGTAGCCAGTTTTATATCAGAACATGAGACACGGGATTCGGTGCTTGTTTCATTACAGGTCTGTTCTTGGCCCAGATTTCACCTGGGCGTGTATATTAGTATGTGCTCCAATCGCAAACATAACACGAAGGGAAATATTCTTGAAGTATAGCTTGTCCTAAAATGAATTCGCAAAATTTCCCAGTCCCTAATCACGGTTTTTTTTCATTACAGCAGACGCAACTGTTTACAATGACACATATATGGCAACCAGTAGGGCCTCTAAAGCCTCTTGTACGGGCTGTTAACGGTAAATTGAGCTCTCTTGAAAGCGCTGGTAAAAATGTACTTGTATCCACGTTGTGTACTCTTCCCCTCGCTGGATGACACAGCCCACACTCTACGCCCGAATCAGTGGTATCAACCAGTGAAATAACATTCACTGTAAGTCAGTTGGTAAGCTACTGCCGACCGGAAAATAAAGAAGATTAACTGGGAACANCAGTGAAATAACATTCACTGTAAGTCAGTTGGTAAGCTACTGCCGACCGGAAAATAAAGAAGATTAACTGGGAACAAGTGACTTATAGAAGTGGAATTCAGTCACCATTTTAATTAGTTGTCTGGCACTGATGCCAGTGCCGGTAGCTCAATTTTCAATCTTTCACTGATCTGGCTCAATTCTCACTATTTCAAGTTTAAAGTGCACGAGTATTTCGCAAAATAATTTGGTTACATGGTAGACTTGACACACTTATCTATTTGTTACTCATATGTTGGTACCGCAATTCTTTGGACTCGCCGATAATAAAAATACAGCAATAATGTGACGGAGTTATGAACAACCTAGCACGTCGTTCGCGAATCAGCGTCTGGTTATTTCGCAGCACCCAGTAGCGAAACAGACGCAAAACCCATTCCAGAGCATCGTGCAGCCAATCAGCGACTGGGTACGCCCACATCAGAAGATCCGCTACGCCTTTTCACCTACGTGCAATTATTTAATGTGTGCCAATACAAAGTCTTCGACGAATTGCAGCAGCCCATAAACAAACGAGATTTGCTTGAGTATAGTCTGGTCGCAGTATTTTCACACTTTCAAAATCAAACATTTGAAAAATCACCCTGACGTGTTTGACTTTTTGCTAAACATGTCATGTATCACAAACGTCTTATACTTCTGTTTAGGCCCACATAAATGGCTTTTATTTTTTGTTAAATTTGACTTTAACTTGTATTTTATCTATAAATTATAATATGTAATGTGCAATTCATATGAATAAAAACAGGGAGAAAATAGTTGTGTTGGTAATGCCTAGTAAGAAATAGTTTCCATGCAAAATATAAATACAGTGCGTTGTCCCTTTGGTGTAATTTTCTGAACTCGGTCAGGCTTTGTTTGCATGAGGCGGAGAGATATTCTGAAAGCATAACTTTTGCAGGGATTCAGAAAAGTTGGAAATGGCCATGAATGAAGTCTAGTATGCTGCCAAATCATTCGCGAAATACGCATTTTTGGGTGGGGGGGGAGGAATTTTTCTGATTGCAAATTAAACATTGCTGGTCCCAAAAGTCTGCATCTTATAACTATATCGTTGTTGACGTTAGCCTCATTTACTTTAAAGTCTTATCACAGTCTAATTTCCACAGCTTATCTGGATATTTTCAACGCCCGTGGTTTCATTGTCCCACTTTTTTTNAACGCCCGTGGTTTCATTGTCCCACTTTTTTTTTGTGCCGTTCCAATTGCTTCGTCGTGCGAGTTGTAACCGCTAAAAGCGGAAGGAAAACGTTGTAAGGCATTTGTGAATAGTCGAGGAATTGGGGAGGGGGTGGGGTAGGGAAGTTCAGACAGTGTTACCAAATACACTAGAGACCAATACCCGACCAGCTGGAAGATTTCTGCGAGAAAATCCGGCGGTGTTGTCAACCCAAGCCAGCAGACAGCAGCACCTCTGTTTAATAATACAGTCTGATTATGTTAATGATACAATACCAGTATGGTATATATGAAGGCGAACCTTTCTTTACTCTCTGGGAAGTTCACTTAACCACGGCCAAATATTAAACCAATAAAAATAATTCCTAACATATCATATGTTTTATAAGTGGAAAATATTTAGTAAGAAACTATCATATATATGTGTGTATATATATATACATATATATTTATATATATACACACACACATACACATAATACTTCTCAATATATAATTTTTCCACTAGGTTATTTTCCGCACACTTGCCTAAGCTATTGGTATAGATCTGTCTGGTATTGGTATCAAGTGTATTTGGTGTTAAGTGAGCTTGAACTTTGCTGACGTTTCGTCGCCTTCTCATTAGTTGCGATGCTTGCGAGCATTTGCTTGTCAGTTAAAGAATTTCTAAGTTGCGCGAAATGTTTTTCTAGGTTTATAGGGTAATTCTTTATTCACGAACATGTATTCTTATAAAAATGCACTATTAATGCCATTACATTTTTCGGCACTTTGTTATGCCATGACCGAGCGAGGTGGCGTTGTGGTAAACCTGCGGACTCGCATTTCGCAGGACCTGGGTTCGAATCCCGGTTTCGCATGGTTTCCCGATATCACCCCAGGCGAATGCTGGGATGGTTCGTTACTACTCGGCCATGGTCGATTCCTTCCCCGTTCCTCCTTCTCTGAGCAACTAGCTCCGTCTCTAATGACCTCGCTGTCGTCGAGACGTTAAGCCCTACCTCACTCAAGTAATGTGTTTTGTGGCACAACTGATCATGGGATCTTTTCGTGAACAACAAATGCTTCATCCTTATTAGGTAGACGACAGTGATAATTCGTCACTCTTTGGTGGGGAAGGGAGGCCGTTCGCACTGTTATATTTTTGTGTGTGTGGTTTTTTCTTTTACTCGGGGCCTAGGAATTTTTATGGTAATCAAACTGAAGTAACGTTTTAAAAACCGAACATGGGTTTTATTTAGCTGCAAGCTAACATTTTCAATATAATCTGTCGGCGGGGGAGGTCCATATCATGTCGAGCCACTTAAATACAACATATGACTAAACTGCATGTATCGCGCGCCAGGTGGAAGCTGCACCTCAAGGCGTCACCGGGCGTTATATACATTAATTTCTCGGTGGCGTGATTGTCCCGAATACTTTGCCGCCGGCACTTCGGTGCCAAGTGGCGTGTGGTGAACTGTTGCAAGGCGAGCCGGTGCTTGTTCGCTGCTGTACATTCTCGGTGCACGCTGCAGGAACCGACAGCCACTGTGGAGCCCAGGGAAACTGCATGCAAGGGACCCATTGCACACGTCCTGTAGTGTCACTTGCCGTGCTACGTTCTAGTGGTGGCAGACGTCGTGTGAACTAGGAAGCAACAGGGTACAGCACTGAGCCAACGCCGGCTCACCTCGCAACAGTTCTCCACACGCCGCTGCCGGTGCTGCGTTGATACGGACGCGTTGCTGCAGTTTGCTTGGCTTTCCCGCGATGGCAAGACGCGTGTATAGAAGAACAAATACGAACTCGTNCGGACGCGTTGCTGCAGTTTGCTTGGCTTTCCCGCGATGGCAAGACGCGTGTATAGAAGAACAAATACGAACTCGTACGAATGTCCGGGAACCTGCTATTGCCAACCTCGGCTGACGCAGGGAGTAGCGTCCCGTGCTCCGGCACTTATCTCCNCGAATGTCCGGGAACCTGCTATTGCCAACCTCGGCTGACGCAGGGAGTAGCGTCCCGTGCTCCGGCACTTATCTCCTAACACCTCCCCATATGCTTTACAGCCCGTCCGTCAGGTGTGTTTACAGTTCACGGCACGCTCTAAGGAAATAGACATATTGACAAGTAACACAGGAGGGCCGTGGCGCCAGGAGGGCGCCAACCACGACCTTATTTACGTCTGTCGGCGACGCCCGGTGGCGACTCGGCGCCACGCGCGCTGTTTACCCACGCCGTGCGAGGACAGCCGGGGAATTTACTGACTTATGTTACCCGCGCTCCCGCACGCCATAGCATTGAGTTCATCGTTGATTTATACTTTGGCAGCCCTGATCTGCAACACCGAGTTACGAACATAGACTAAAGATGAGGTAGAGCGATCTCGCTGGCTGCGCACAACCAGTCTCCGTGACCCAACATGGAACTGCTTGTCTGCCAATGCGGCTAGCGAAAATGGCTTGGATTGTATTTGAGCGTAGAATACTGTTTATTAATCAAGTGGTTTGAGATGTTTTTAAACATATTCTAACCAAGTTGCAATGCAGTTTGATTAAATTTGAATTGGTAAAAGTGTGTTATTAATATAATAACGCTTGCCATTCAAAAATCAAGATGTAAACAAACGCTTTCATTATTGTTGACCATGCGACTTTGACAGTTGTGTTTCTTTGTGGTAGGACAATGTTGGGTACATGCGCAGAAGACGAATAAGCGGTCTACCTCATATTTAGCTTAAGGTTACGAATTGCCAAGGGCGTATCCAGGTTCGTAAGGGAGATGTTAATACAACAAAGAAAAATTTATTTAATCGATTAATTACTTTGAATTGTATATAAATATGTACAGCTATTATTTACCCAATACAACTGCCCATCTCCAGTGGTGTCGGAAAAGAAGCAACCC
>NQII01000231.1:792207-814383 GCA_002778355.1 Clitarchus hookeri
GGGGGGGGGGGGGGTTGCAAGGTGGACGCTAAAGACTTAATGGGACCCGGTACAACGTAATGCATTAAAATACATATTTTACGTATTGTTAGTTAATAAATACAGAGAACAATATCAATATTACAGGTTGTACTTATCCTAAGAATTACAATGGCCGTACTGTACATTAGCTGTCGGCCAGAAAAAAAAACTGCTTTTCACCGTTGTAACAGCCGATGAAGCAATGACCCGTGCTTATATTCTCGTCACACACTAGCACACCTGGTTTAAGTTCTGGGTTTT
Source organism: Clitarchus hookeri (assembly GCA_002778355.1). Lineage (NCBI taxonomy): Eukaryota > Metazoa > Arthropoda > Insecta > Phasmatodea > Phasmatidae > Clitarchus > Clitarchus hookeri. The sequence continues at coordinate 792,490 of NQII01000231.1, forward strand.
GTATACTGTCTTTTCGCGGTTTTTTTTTCCTTCACACTTTTGGAATAAAAATTTTAAGAGATCACACTCTGTATAGTGTGTTTGGTGTTTTTCTAATTATGTTATGTATCACAAGCGTTTTGTACTTCTGTTAACATAAATGAACATAAAGGTATTTTTGGCTAAACTAAAATTTTATTTATATTTTATCTATAAATTTTGACAGCCCATTTATAATTAATATGAATAAAAACATTGAGGAAACAAGTGTTTTGGTGATGCCAAGTAAGAAATAGTTCTTATGCAAAATATTATTACTTAAGAGTGCGCACGAATGCGGTGCGTCGCCCCTTTGGTGTAATTGTCTAAACCCGGTTAAGCTTTGTCTGTATGAGGTGGATGAATATCCTGGAAGTAGAACTTAAGCAAGGCTTCAGGAAAGTTGGAATTAACTGTGAATGGACTATAGGTTATATCCAAGCCGGTTGCGATGGGGAAGGAGGTTTTCCTGGCGCGTTTGTCCATTTCATTTCCTTCCCTATTTCCTATCCCGTAAAATATAATTCGCTAGTAATTTGAAAACTGGGCAGTTCAAGTAACAGGCTTATTAGCAACCAGATCAACGGAACGTTTCAGGAGATGTAAATTAAAAACTAAAATCTAATTTCAGCGTCGTGGTAAACTATTTCNACCAGATCAACGGAACGTTTCAGGAGATGTAAATTAAAAACTAAAATCTAATTTCAGCGTCGTGGTAAACTATTTCATTTACAGAATGGCCCAGAACGCGCGCATAAGAACCACACCACGTGAATCCTGAGCGAAAACGGAGACGAAAGTTTTAGTGGCAAAATGTCGTACGATAACATTTTTCGTGCACAATGTGGCAACACAGCACGGAATTAGTCCCCTCGTTGCGCCCCACTCATATCGTACTGCCACTGGCCTGGCCATCATATTATGGGCGCGAGTTCAAATCCCGCTCAGTCCTAACATTTGTTCACCGCCTAGTTTGTAGAAATTAGGGGACTAACTTCGTGCTGTGTTGCCACATTGTGCACGAAAAATGCCATCGTACAACATTTTGCCGCTAACATTTTCGTTTCCAAATTCGGTCAGGATTCACGCGGCGCGCGTTCTGGGGCACCCTGCGTATATATTGAAACCTTAAGTATACAAGATTATTCTGGANACCAGATCAACGGAACGTTTCAGGAGATGTAAATTAAAAACTAAAATCTAATTTCAGCGTCGTGGTAAACTATTTTATATACAGAATGACCCAGAACGCGCGCATAAGAACCACACCACGTGAATCCTGAGCGAAAACGGAGACGAAAGTTTTAGTGGCAAAATGTCGTACGATAACATTTTTCGTGCACAATGTGGCAACACAGCACGGAATTAGTCCCCTCGTGCGGCCCACTCATATCGTCCTGCCACTGGCTTGGCCATCATATTATGGACGCGGGTTCAAATCCCGCTCAGTTCTAACATTTTTTCAACGCCTAGTTTGTAGAAATTAGGGGACTAACTTCGTGCTGTGTTGCCACATTGTGCACGAAAAATGCCATTGTACAACATTTTGCCGCTAACATTTTCGTTTCCAAATTCGCTCAGGATTCACGCGGTGCGGTTATTATGCGCGCGTTCTGGGGCACCCTACGTATATATTGAAACCTTAAAGTATACAAGAATACTCTGGACTGCAGTAACAGACGCCGCGAGGTGATTTTTATGCAAACCCGCATGGAAAACAGAAAAGGCCAACGTATTGTGGCCTACAGTAAAATTTTGGTAGCTATGTATGCCGGCACGAATTTCAATATTTACAATGATTTCATTAAAAATAATAGCTATGACAAAATAGCAGGTTTCTGAAAATAATAGTGATCTGTTAATGAAAATCTCGCTTGGTTAAGGGGGGGGGGATTTGAATCATTAAGTGTTNAAAATAATAGTGATCTGTTAATGAAAATCTCGCTTGGTTAAGGGGGGGGGGATTTGAATCATTAAGTGTTCAATGTTAGTCCAGTGTTACCTTCGTAACTGTACCCAATAACAACATTTTACCTGCCACTTCCTTAATCACTGGAGACGTTATGTCCCACCTAACTTTCACATATTTCAAGCATCTATTCGAAATAGCATGTTTAAAATTGTTTTCTGTTTCAGCTAAGTAATGTTTAATATAATCAAATATAATAACAATAAATTTAGATTTCTAGGTCTCACACCTTAATTAATATTTATGTTTATCATCTCAGTTTGCATAAGGAGTCATTTTAAAGCGTTTGTACATTGAGTTTGAAATATTCTGTATAAATATATATAGATCGTGCGTAAACAACGAACATAAATGCACATAGATAAACAAACATGTTTATGTGTATGTGTTACATCCACGCACACACGCACAAATAATATACGAAGTGCGTAGGCACTCTCACAGATTCATTTATAGGGGGTTCACGGTAAAGTGAGCACTTATGAAATCAACCTTTGAAATAAATCGCTNTCAATGTTAGTCCAGTGTTACCTTCGTAACTGTACCCAATAACAACATTTTACCTGCCACTTCCTTAATCACTGGGGACGTTATTTCCCACATAACTTTCACAGATTTCAGGCATCTATTCGAAATAGCATGTTTAAAGTTTTTTTCTGTTTCAGCTAAGTAATGTTTAATATAATAAAATATAATAACAATAAATTTAGATTTTTAGGTCTCACACCTTAATTAATATTTATTTTTATCATCTCAGTTTGCATAAGGAGTCATTTTAAAGCGTTTGTACATTGAGTTTGAAATATTCTGTATAAATATATATAGATCGTGCGTAAACGACGAACATAAATGCACATAGATAAACAAACATGTTTATGTGTATGTGTTACATCCACGCACACACGCACAAATAATATACGAAGTGCGTATACACTCTCACAGATTCATTTATAGGGGGTTCACGGTAAAGTGAGCACTTATGAAATCAACCTTTGAAATAAATCGCTNCACTCTCACAGATTCATTTATAGGGGGTTCACGGTAAAGTGAGCACTTATGAAATCAACCTTTGAAATAAATCGCTGTCCGTAACTACATATATGTGTTATAGTGCACACTGGTGTACGGGTCCCCAGTTAAGTTGGCAACGAAGAAATAAAAATAGTCTTTCATGCTTAACAATTCCACGATTTCATTTGGATGGAGCATGAATAAAGTGACCAGGCCCACGGCTATGTTAAATTTTCATATGGTGGAAGTATACAATGAGATGACAGAAGTAGATCCTAAGCAGGGCTTTCAGAAGTGAGTCAGTTTACTGTGAACAGTTTATATATTCATGCACACGTACGTAAACATATATACGTATCCGAGTAATTTCCTGGGCGCACAGAGAGTTGACAAGCTCGGCGACGTCATAGAACTAAGTGGTTAGATTGGCCGGCCGCCAAAACGCGCGTGTTGATAATCCAAGCCGCATTAAATGGGGACAGTGCACCGTGTCCGTTTAAAGCCTAACAGGTTTCAATACCGCTGCGAGGTCGCGTCCGCTTCTAAATCTGGAAGCCACACCAGCATCAAATAAAAAAAAGTACAAAGATGCTACGTGCAAATTCGCCGTGACATTGTGAAGAAAGACTTACCCTGGCACGCTACTGAAGGTGCGTTAAGGTAGGTCCTGCACTGATTTACGTTTGAAAATTACGCCTCTTTGGTATTGCGCATATTAAAAATGGAAACACTGACTGGATTAACACACATTAATATCGGCAGAAGATTTCGAAAATTAGTCTAGTAACGTGCCTTAACAATCGACTACACATTTATTACGTAATGCTGGAATTCATTGGAGATCCCAGAAATAGATTGGTTTCTTCTTTCACACAAGTTGCAAGCATTCACATAATACTCAATTAAGGCTGTATATAAATTCCCTTCAAGTATATGCATGTCCATGCTTCGCTCACCTGTGACGTCACTAAGTATATACTAANGGCTGTATATAAATTCCCTTCAAGTATATGCATGTCCATGCTTCGCTCACCTGTGACGTCACTAAGTATATACTAACGCCATCCCAATTCCTGGTACAGTGCACACAACGTCTGCACTTGCCAAGTACGCTAAGTTGCTTTCTTGCTCGATGAATTTGCATACCTGTTTGTTTTCAAACGACACGTACATAACCTATGATTGGAAATATTTGTGGTTCTGCTTACCCGCCGTCTTATTGCTCTACGAAGCAACCAATGTGCGACATTATTTCTGCGTCTATGATAACCTAACTATTACACATAACATATGCATTATTGCCATTTTTTGCAGCAACACCAAACAACACCATAGACACAAACGCAATCACTTTAATTCAATTTGACAACACAATCGAAAAATTCCTCTTAATGACAGCTGTAATTATTTCGCTCATAAATTTACAACTTATTTTCCACTAAAATAAGCATATTTACGAAAACTCTATGCCAAACACAACAGCATCGGAGAGCGTGAATAATAGTTACAAAAATAAATTGGATATTTAATATTTCGGCACAGTCAGGTAAGTAACATAGTTCGAACCAAATACAAACTTTTTCACACAAATATAAAATATATGGAATTTCTTCACATATATTATTGGCTTGTATTTCTTTTCTTGCTGACTCAGGGTTTTAGTTAGTTTCCCCCAGATTTTTAACACTTGTATTCTGGCTTGTTTCAGTTCCTGCCCAGCGCACACTTTTTTATATTATATACTTACTTTTGATGTAAGGGCAGAAGAGCCACACTGTAATGGTTGGTATGTTGTTTATCGTATTTGCCCTAATATTGTTGTATTCTTCATTACTTAGCCCTTTCAAACCCACTTTAATTTGCGGGTTTAGGTGTTGCAAACAACAAATTCTATGATGCGTGAGGTACTTAATTCAAGTCGACGCACCACTTGTTTCGTTGTCCCAGCCAATGAGCTGTAGACTACGTATTCGGCTACTGTAATATGAACCAATTATGACCTAAACCTTTAAGATTGTTTGCGAATCATTCACCCACGGGTAGTCTTAAGATCGTTGTTCATTGACTTGCGCGGTGTGCAGTGCAGATAAAAAATTAGCCTACACGTTCGTAATGCACACGGTTATGTACACTGGGTCTGAACGGGTTAGTTACACTTTCCTGTTAATAGGAAAACTTTTAGATAACAAACATTTATATTCACCGCCAGCTGAAAAGGGGCCTCTTCGGAACAGCAGCACTCCTTGCGGAGGAGATTTTCCCTGTCCCGAACTCCCTCGTGAGAAATTTCCTGTTCCCAACATCGCAGGCTATTCACGGTAAAGTGAGCACTTTTTGAAGCCCTCACATTTGTGAATAATAGTCAATAAATATATTTTATTGTAGCCGTAGACGTGAAAGCCCGACTTCACCCCTTTCGCAGAAATTTTTCTTTGCAATTTCGGATTCGTAGAAATTACTAACAATATACGATTATAGAAAATTTACGTTTCACGAGAATTTTTTAATATTTGCGTGCAAAATTTTGAATTGTTCGTTATCTGCTTGCTGCAGAAATTCGAGAACTTGTTAATAAAATGTAGATATGTTCTCGTATTCTTGCAACAAGCAGATAACACAGAACTAAAATAACGNTCGAGAACTTGTTAATAAAATGTAGATATGTTCTCGTATTCTTGCAACAAGCAGATAACACAGAACTAAAATAACGCACAAGAATATAAAACAACTGGTTAAATGTAAATTTTCTATAATCGTATATTATCATTAATTACAATGAATCCGAAACTATGACGCGTAAACGAAGAATTTCTGCGAAAGGGGTGAAGCCGGGCCTTAACTTTCGGGTCCGGTGAAATATATACACTGTGTTTACTACTTACGTGGCCATATTTATTTTTGAAAAAGTGCTGGAAGGATAAAAAATGGCTGATAGGAACAAAGTAACTAGGGCCTCAAAAGCGCCCACTTTACCGTGAACAACCTGTATTATAGTAAACCTTCCCCTGGCGTACGCCACTCGATTCTTGTNTGCACGCCGTCGTGCAAGACCGTAGTTGGAGCTGAGCCAAGGTGGAGCTGCAACCCCGATTAGCAGATAAACCTCGGTTAAGGCGACCGCCTGGTGTGCAGAGCTACAGCAGAAATCCTTCTATTAAAAAAACCGTCCAACGTGTCTGAGTGGGATCTGCTTACGGATAGCATTTAAGAAACGTCACGCGTCTGTATACGTTATTTCAGTTCCTCCATTTCTCTCTGAAGCATGTTTTTGTGATAGTGAAAATCGATTAAACGGCTGTTTTCACGGTCATTTTTATGTATAAACATTCCGGTACACTAAAAAAAGTTTTATATACGTGCATCAAACCTTTATTTTTATTATTACGTCATATAAATGGTGGGTTCTCCGCTGGAAGTCTCATATCTCATAGAGCTGTGTTATCGACGGCAAGACAGNTCATATCTCATAGAGCTGTGTTATCGACGGCAAGACAGCACGCCAGTTCAGTGCTTTGCGCGTAGAGGCGACGAGAGAGTTGATGGCGCATGTCTCGGTCGCCCCTAGCGCTCCCGCGCTTTTAGGCCTCATACGTGCAAAATTCCTTCAACTAGTTGTCACATGGATCTCATTGTAACCAGTCGTGTATATTATGATTTAAAAATTAACTATGGGTTATTTTAATGTAAACATTTTTTTTTCAGAATAGAAAGGAATTTTGTCGCCCATTCCTAAAGTTGGTTACTTAGTCATAAAAGTGGCCACTGTAAGTAGCCCTCTGTTTACGATATTTATTTTTCTGTGAAACACTGTATGTGTATGTGTGTGTGTGTGTGTGTGTGTGTTGGTGGCTGGGTGTGTGTGTAATGGATGTATGTAAAAGATGAACACATGTGTATTTTGTTTTGTAATCGCCTTATAGCATAATGTTTTACGTATTTTTTCCTCTGTAAAATTGCATTTTAAAGTTGCAAAAGTAAAGCTTTTTTTTTTTAAGTGCATTTATACATATTTGATACTCACTTTTGTGTTAGGTTAACAGCAATGGTTGGTTTTTACTGTTTTTGCATTGACGTGGTGAAAATTTAATTTTGTAATTAGAATTGTTAGTTATTATCTGAAGAAAATATTACTTGTAATCTGTGGTTAAGTGGTAGAAAGGCCATAAATAAAAACGTCTATTATCATTTAAACTATAGCGGCAATACTCGATCTTTCCTGAACAGACTTGCTTTATTAAAGCCCTGTAGTCACGGTTTAAAATTCTGAGGAAACAGAAAACACACTCATTTATGTTATTTTCTATCACCGCCGCAGTGCTACCTTACAGCCGGGCCAGATGTTAAGTTGTTTAACACTTTTTACTTGGGAGGCCCTTCAACTCGGCCGGCGAATCTCGCCACACAAAAAAAAAATTGTATTGCCGGGTTTTCAGCTGGCCGTATCAGTGCAGGTAACGGAATACGGCTTAAGTTTTTGCGAAGAGATCTAGTGGCAGGATGCATCCCAGAATGTTGTATTATTAGTCCATGTTCAATGAAACACGTTCGAAAGCAGTGCTATTTTATTNGGCAGGATGCATCCCAGAATGTTGTATTATTAGTCCATGTTCAATGAAACACGTTCGAAAGCAGTGCTATTTTATTATTTTGCACATTGTGTATACTTTCCTTGAAAAACATCATTTACAAAACAATATCGCTTCTATATTTATAGTTTATATGACTGAAATTGGAGTTTACGCACTTCTGTTGTAACCCTTTAACATATTTTCCCGAGCATACTCGTTAACGTATGATGTGTTGCAAAATAGGTGCAGTTATGGTCGGTGCTGTACAAGGTCAGAAGCCAGTGCCAATGCAGACGGCGTTTTTTCCCTATGATTAATACTATTGGATGCTGCTGGCAGGTCACTAATCTATTATTGGTTGCTGCCAATTCCATAGAACAAAGGAAATTGTTTTCATAGCGTCCATCGTTAAAGTTATTACAAGGAATTCGTGAGTACATGTCAGACCATTAATCTCGTATTTTCCAACCCTTGGAACGAAAAACTAATGTTTAAGTTAAGTGGTTTAATTACACCGCTTGAAACAGGAAATGTATTACTGATGTTATACGTTATTTACGAAGCGTCAATTCGCTACTTGAAAGAGAAGGTTACGCATTCACAACAAACAAGGAAGAATGTCAGAGAAATAGCAAACGCCTGGAATGTATTTCTCATAATGTACAGAGTAGCGTATTGTGCTCCTTTGTGTGTTTCATAGCTAAAATCCACGAGCGTTTCGCGAATTCATTCTGTGGCGAGGTAGACTTCAAACACTTGTTATTTTATCCTGCCATTGTGATTGGACGGCAGTAGTGTAGACACGCCCAGTTTAACTGTGAACAAGTAACGAGCAGGAAGTAGCAGTGCTGTGAGTTAGTGTTGAGCAGTTCTGTACGAAGGCCTCGCTTGACCGCAGAAACCAACAAACAAACGGTAGTGTCTCCAGTGTATAAAGGACTGTTAAGTCTGGCCTGATACCACATCAATCCGCGAAATACTCGCGGCTCTATTCATAACATATCATATATTTCTACAGTTACTGATAAAAAAATAATGATTGTGAATGCGCTGTTGCCACATGTCAGTAACACATGATTTTTAATGTTCTCTTCAAATGACTTTCTTGCTGATCTGAGCAACTTCGGCATGGTTACTTCAAATTTTTCTGAAGCCCTACCAAAGTCCTACTTTAAGGATATTCCTCCACCTCAAGTCTACAAAATTGCACCAAAGGCACGACACACCGCATTCGTACGCGCTCAGTTTAATGATATTTTGAATGAGAACTATTTCTTACTAGTCATTACTAACACACCTATTTTCTCTCTTTTTTAAATTCGTATTATAAATGAAATGTGTCATAATAATTTATAAAATATAAGTAAAAGTTCAAATTAACCAAAAATAAGGTACTTTAATGTTAGCAGAAGTACGAAACGTTTGTCATACGTTACATATTTAGGAAACAACCAAACACGTCATAGATGGGGAGATTTTCAGAGGTTTGATTGGAAAAACTTGAAGATATCGCGTTTAGACTATACATTGGTCTGCACAGTGCGTGACGTTTAACAAAGCTTGTAATAACTGCCGAATCCTGGTAAAAGGATGTTTTCAGCTTGAAGTATGTTAAAGTTCTGGCCCCTGCGACTATAGACAACCAGCCAGACGTGCGTGTGTGTGGGCGTGTCTACGTCGCGACCGTCTGGCAAGCGTGATTGCTACTATAGTCGGTTCACGACTGGAAGAGACTTTCTTGAAGCCCTGCTAAAAATCTACTTTCAAGCCCATTTTGNGCAGGATGCATCCCAGAATGTTGTATTATTAGTCCATGTTCAATGAAACACGTTCGAAAGCAGTGCTATTTTATTCTTTTGGACATTGTGTATACTTTCCTTGAAAAACATCATTTACAAAACAATATCGCTTCTATATTTATAGTTTATATGACTGAAATTGGAGTTTACGCACTGCTGTTGTAACCCTTTAACATATTTTCCCGAGCATACTCGTTAACGTATGATGTGTTGCAAAATAGGTGCAGTTATGGTCGGTGCTGTACAAGGTCAGAAGCCAGTGCCAATGCAGACGGCGTTTTTTCCCTATGATTAATACTATTGGATGCTGCTGGCAGGTCACTAATCTATTATTGGTTGCTGCCAATTCCATAGAACAAAGGAAATTGTTTTCATAGCGTCCATCGTTAAAGTTATTACAAGGAATTCGTGAGTACATGTCAGACCATTAATCTCGTATTTTCCAACCCTTGGAACGAAAAACTAATGTTTAAGTTAAGTGGTTTAATTACACCGCTTGAAACAGGAAATGTATTACTGATGTTATACGTTATTTACGAAGCGTCAATTCGCTACTTGAAAGAGAAGGTTGCGCATTCACAACAAACAAGGAAGAATGTCAGAGAAATAGCAAACGCCTGGAATGTATTTCTCATAATGTACAGAGTAGCGTATTGTGCTCCTTTGTGTGTTTCATAGCTAAAATCCACGAGCGTTTCGCGAATTCATTCTGTGGCGAGGTAGACTTCAAACACTTGTTATTTTATCCTGCCATTGTGATTGGACGGCAGTAGTGTAGACACGCCCAGTTTAACTGTGAACAAGTAACGAGCAGGAAGTAGCAGTGCTGTGAGTTAGTGTTGAGCAGTTCTGTACGAAGGCCTCGCTTGACCGCAGAAACCAACAAACAAACGGTAGTGTCTCCAGTGTATAAAGGACTGTTAAGTCTGGCCTGATACCACATCAATCCGCGAAATACTCGCGGCTCTATTCATAACATATCATATATTTCTACAGTTACTGATAAAAAAAATAATGATTGTGAATGCGCTGTTGCCACATGTCAGTAACACATGATTTTTAATGTTCTCTTCAAATGACTTTCTTGCTGATCTGAGCAACTTCGGCATGGTTACTTCAAATTTTTCTGAAGCCCTACCAAAGTCCTACTTTAAGGATATTCCTCCACCTCAAGTCTACAAAATTGCACCAAAGGCACGACACACCGCATTCGTACGCGCTCAGTTTAATGATATTTTGAATGAGAACTATTTCTTACTAGTCATTACTAACACACCTATTTTCTCTCTTTTTTAAATTCGTATTATAAATTAAATGTGTCATAATAATTTATAAAATATAAGTAAAAGTTCAAATTAACCAAAAATAAGGTACTTTTATGTTAGCAGAAGTACGAAACGTTTGTCATACGTTACATATTTAGGAAACAACCAAACACGTCATACACGGGGAGATTTTCAGAGGTTTGATTGGAAAAACTTGAAGATATCGCGTTTAGACTATAAATTGGTCTGCACAGTGCGTGACGTTTAACAAAGCTTGTAATAGCTGCCAAATCCTGGTAAAAGGATGTTTTCAGCTTGAAGTATGTTAAAGTTCTGGCCCCTGCGACTATAGACAACCAGCCAGACGTGCGTGTGTGTGGGCGTGTCTACGTCGCGACCGTCTGGCAAGCGTGATTGCTACTACCTGTCCTACATACTTCGTCCTTATAAATAGCTGCAGGGTCGAAATGGAAAAACAAATACGGCGCATTCTACGTGCGGTGATCTGTCGCTGTTTTAAACAACGGTTCTGGTGGTTTTGTAAATTTATTTTCAAGAGGTAGCTTCTAAATTCAAACGACAGTCATTTGGGATAACTTTGGTTCATCAGGGTAACTCTGTACCACGTGTGTCTGTTTTATTTTTAAGTATCCCTTCATATTAACCATGTTCCTTACAAAAAAAAAGAGTTAGCAGTGAGCTATATATTAAGGTAGGGGCTATAAATACTTTGTTATAAACATATATGTGTGCTACAACGTTACCCTACATTGTTACAACGTTACCCTACATTGTTACANAGAGTTAGCAGTGAGCTATATATTAAGGTAGGGGCTGTAAATACTTTGTTATAAACATATATGTGTGCTACAACGTTACCCTACATTGTTACAACGTTACCCTACATTGTTACAACGTTACCCTACATTGTTACAAAGTTACCCCAAACGACTGCATACAATTCTCTGTATTGGTATGTTTCGTCCTTCTCCAAGAATTTATTAACTGAGCCAAGAATTTCCTACAGACACTGTTTACCAGATTCGTGTTGGGACTGCTGGAACCCCGTACATCCAGCATTAATATCAGCGCAGGAAATTGTACGTCCTAACACGGGGATAGATCGACGAGAGGCTGAGGTTTACCTAGTGGGTGACCCGTCCGACGTAAGTCGTCGTGGACGTTCGTGCCGACGCGGCTGGTTAGCTTGGCAGGCGAGCGCAGACGGTCGGCGTGGAGGCTTGAGGCTGCCNACTGGACTCGAACCACGACGAAACTTTCTGGTATGATCCTCAATGTCAACGTGTTTCCCGACTATGAAAGGGATTGTCTTCCGTCTTGGGAGAGAGAATGGATAGGGACCTCACGATAAGAACATTATAACTTGGTAGAAGGCATATCCTGCCATGTTTATTGTGGGCATTTTACAGGGCATCTATAGGAAAAAAAATTTAAAATAAGTTTTTTTTTTTTATATTTTGTAATTTTGCAAAGTTACAATATTTGGGCTAGGTATGTATTGCTAGGGGAACCCATTATTAGATGTAACCTCATGTAATTTTCATAACAAACATTATAATTGTAACGTATTTTAAAGACTCTTTGGCTATTTGTATTTTTATAATGCTTGTATTTTTTTCATATGGGCAGTTTATGAGGGAAAAAAACTAAATAATATCGGAGATAAAGGAAAAGAAAACTAACAGTTCGTTAAATATTTCTCATAATTTTGGGGGTTAATTATCTTGTATTCCAATCCACATCAGGAAACGGCTGAATTGTCGCAATTTATTGCGACTTCGTTATTTGTTTGTACTCTGCTATTTAAACTTTGCTGCTTGAAGGTTTTGTTTGGACTCATGTTGCTTAAATAAGTGGAATGGAAGGAAGGAAGTTGAAGGTCACTGTCATGGAGTGAGGGGTTTCCTGCGGGTGCTCCCTGAGACACTGTCACAGCGACGAGGAAAAAGGGGACTATCAGTCCGAATGCACAACGCCCACTCGCCCAAAAAAAAGAGGCTACTAAACACATTCCACGTACATAATATATATTTAAACAAAATATAGTTTTTCTTAAATACATNAAAAAAAAGAGGCTACTAAACACATTCCACGTACATAATATATATTTAAACAAAATATAGTTTTTCTTAAATACATTGGTGTATTATGAAATCGTTCAACATCATAAATAAATTTGAACCAGATGTTCATTTTCTTCAATTGAAAAAATTATCAAAATGATTAAAACGTTTGCAAACATATTATACTTTATGCTTCATGCACTATGCATCAATTTCAGTTAACACTTTAACTTTAAGAAAACACCGGCCACGGTGTTATGTTTNTTATGCTTCATGCACTATGCATCAATTTCAGTTAACACTTTAACTTTAAGAAAACACCGGCCACGGTGTTATGTTTGGGACTCCTCTGGTTAAGTGCATGTGCACTGCTATATTTAAATCTTTACTTGTGCTAACAAATCTTTGTGGTGTACATGGCTTTTTCAGACGATTAAGAAATAATTATCATTTTAAAGCTAAGAATACGTGGGGTCGCGGTGGCTGAACGGTTAAACTTATCGCCTCCCACCAAGGCGAACCGGGCGCAAACCCGACCGGTTCTCTCCGGACTCTCGCAAGAGGNTATGCTTCATGCACTATGCATCAATTTCAGTTAACACTTTAACTTTAAGAAAACACCGGCCACGGTGTTATGTTTTGGGACTCCTCTGGTTAAGTGCATGTGCACTGCTATATTTAAATCTTTACTTGTGCTAACAAATCTTTGTGGTGTACATGGCTTTTTCAGACGATTAAGAAATAATTATCATTTTAAAGCTAAGAATACGTGGGGTCGCGGTGGCTGAGCNTTAAAGCTAAGAATACGTGGGGTCGCGGTGGCTGAGCGGTTAAACTTATCGCCTCCCACCAAGGCGAACCGGGCGCAAACCCGACCGGTTCTCTCCGGACTCTCGCAAGAGGGAATCGTTCCGGACTTTCGCCACTGGTCGGCGGGTTTTATCGGGGATCTCCCGTTTCCTCAGCCCTTTCATTCCTGCGCTGCTCCATACTCACCTCACTTACCCTTCATCGGCTCTCAAGATCTCGATGTTAAGAGCCGCCCAAAACTCTTAATTCACTCACTATGAATACGTCACGTAGAAAGTCTGCAAAAACATCCATACTTTTTTTTGTACCGGATGAAAAAGAAAGTATTAGTTTTACAATTAGTAACGAACAGTTCTGGAGTAACTACAAAATTATTTTGTTACTACCGCAACATATTTAGCAAAGTTTATTTTCGTGTAGAAGTATTGAGATACCGTAAAATGGGATACTTTGCATATGCTGCGGTAACTTTGCACCACTCAAAATGCCTATTTTGGTGCCATTTGGTAAAGTAGTAGCTAATATTACGTGTCTAGACGACATCAAAATTTTTAAATACCTACCATTAGTTCTCTGTTTTTTTGTCGAGTGGCGCGAAAAAAAAACTGAGTGATGTAAAGTTACCTCAGCAGGTGTAAGTTTTATTAACTGTCACTTTAATATACAGAAAAATCATGTCTTCGTCTTCGTTATTTTGTAGTAACAATTAAACCGTTTGGTAAAGGTTGAAAATAAAATATTTATCACTTTATAATTAGTAACGAAGTATTATATAGTAATAATATTACCGGTCGATATTAACAAAATATTTTATGACCACTATTTTTATTTTGTCTTTGGAACTTTGTGAGAAAGTTATGCCGGTGAGAAATAACCGTGCAGCGAGAAATTTTCGGTGTTTCACAGCCCAAGCCTCGTTGCGTTAAGCGAGTTCAATAGGCTAAAATTATTTTTAACATTTCTAGCATATTGCATACTTTTTCACTATGGTATGAAACATTAGTCTAAAAAAAGTATTACACTGAAGGAAAACCGTAAAAAAAAAAAAAAACTAGTTGCAGGAATTTTAAATTTAAATTTGGTTTTGTCGTATAAATCTCAGAATGAAACAAAATGANGTAACGAAGTATTATATAGTAATAATATTACCGGTCGATATTAACAAAATATTTTATGACCACTATTTTTATTTTATCTTTGGAACTTTGTGAGAAAGTTATGCCGGTGAGAAATAACCGTGCAGCGAGCAATTTTCGGCGTTTCACAGCCCAAGCCTCGTTGCGTTAAGCGAGTTCAATAGGCTAAAATTATTTTTAACATTTCTAGCATATTGCATACTTTTTCACTATGGTATGAAACATTAGTCTGAAAAAAGTATTACACTGAAGGAAAACCGTAAAAAAAAAACTAGTTGCAGGAATTTTAAATTTAAATTTGGTTTTGTCGTATAAACCTCAGAATGAAACAAAATGAATGTATTAAGTTACAACTCAAAATTATTGATCATGTTAGAAGAATGTCACAACACGCCTATTTTCTCTCAGTTTTTATTTATACTGATTATAAATGTAAAATTGTATGATTTATAGATCAAATATAAGTAAAAATACAATTTAATAAAATATGAGGAATTTGTACGTCAACACGAGTATAATACTTTTGTTATACATGACATATTTAGGAAACAATCAAGCACGTCATATATGAGGTGATTTTTCAAAGGTTGTATTCAAGAAGTTTGAAGAAACGGCGAAGAGACTACAACCAGCGTTGGTGCAGCCCGGAGAGGCGAGCCTGCTTCAACCGACGCCGCTAATACCACAATTGTTTACGATTACGAGGTTTGGATGCAGCGTAGTTCGCTAGCGGGGAAATGGGCCTTATTGAAAAACGCCGACGTCTCTGTGACCTCGATCCACGTCGGGCGGACCCGAATCGGCGGCAAGTTCCGGGGAGCTAAGTCACCTCGTCATCCCTTAGCGTTATGACATGCTACTGGAATTTTAATATTCGTCNTCCGGGGAGCTAAGTCACCTCGTCATCCCTTAGCGTTATGACATGCTACTGGAATTTTAATATTCGTCATGTTTGCTGCCAAAAGCGCTGCTCGAAAATAAATTAGTAATTCGCGAAAGTCTACACAGAAATAAGTTCCGCATATGATGACCTATAAATGTTAAAATGAAATTCGGCATTGTAANATTCGCGAAAGTCTACACAGAAATAAGTTCCGCATATGATGACCTATAAATGTTAAAATGAAATTCGGCATTGTAATTTTTTTTTTCTTTTACACAAAAAATTTGGAAATGCATTTGCCAAAAAAAAAATCTTTTACTTTCTTGTGAAAAAGTGGAGCTCCCTACTAAGTATACTTACGCGACATATATCTTGTAATATTACAAATAATAGATTTGTATTTCAACTTTAAGATGTGGAAATAAAATTGCTATCAAAAACTTGGGAAAAAAAATTGTTTCGACTTATATATAGATGGAGTAAAATAAATAAGTAAACAAATAAAACCTTGAAGCCACCGAAATTCGATAAGTTAAATTTATCTGCTACAACCGCAAGCTTTAAATTGCACGGCCACAACATTTTGTCCTCTCATAATGGTATATCACGAGAAATATTGTATTAAAATATTTACCTCTTGGGAAGTATTTGAGTTAGTGATTCGGAGAAATAGGTACTACAATTCAGAAGGAGGGTCAAATTATTTTACTCGTGTGATTAACCGTGTTTGGTTAAATGAACTGTAAGCTTACAGTTGACAATCTGCACGCTAAATCAGAATCAGTGAGAACTTCACTGTTTCAATCAGTTAACAGTACCTGACTAATTAATAATAACTTCAGTGAATTAAACTGATGAATCAGTGAAAAAAATGCCAGTTTTCCTTCGCTTATTGATTCAGTGACATTTTCCACTTATTCGTGAACCATTTGTTTCACAATGTTTTTTTGTCTGATGGATCAGTTAAACAGCGTGTAAAAATTGCCGTCAAACAACGTGTAAAAATGGCTGTTATACAAAACGCATTAAGTTAAATAACAACGCATAAACTAATAAAACCAATACAAAATACTTTCTAAAATGCGTTTCGTAATTCAAAACACCATTTTACGAGGTGACATGAACATTCTGTATTTCATTCCGTTGTTACACGTCTTTTATTTCGTTTTCATGTAATCATCCCAGCGCTCTGTTTGAAGGTTTAAACTGCATATACCGTGGTGAAGAGAATGCACTCGTATGTACGATTCGTTTTAACAATCCTAACGGTACCAATCAAACTAAAAACGAAAAAAAAAAAGAGCGTACAATTTAAAAAACTTCACACTTTCGATGAGGAACTATAAGACATATATTTTCCTCTTTACTACCAACGTTACTTGATAGCTCAGGTGGTAAGGTAAAGGTCTAAAAACCGGAATGGGGAGTGTGTGTGTGTGTGTGTTAAATCCCGGCCAATGCGGAAATTTTTTTATTTTTTTAAATTACGATAAATTGCGCAATATAAATAGCAAACTATTGGAAGTATGTTTATTTCTCGTAATTATTTGGCTAAATTCAATGAACACAATATTTAATCCGCCGCTGCAGTTGGCCGTTACTTATTCAATCAGTGAAATTGTTTCACTGTAACAACCAGTGGTAGTCCACTGGTTCTAAGTGGAGCCGTTTTCACTGATTCGAATAGTTTAATTTCACTGCGAATCTGTGGTTTTCCACTGATTCGAATTTAATGTGTGCTGCACATACTAAATCTGAATCATTCTTTTGTAGAAAAGACGTTCGGCGAATTACAGAATTGGAAGACTACTGCTGTCTTAGTTAAACAATTCTCTGTGACTCAGTATAAAACAGTAGGAAACTTGTGCATCTTACTTAGTCACTGAAGAAATTATAAGGGATTTTCAGTATTTAGGCCACCGGTCAACGAAATAATTCATTATGCTATATTTGTACGAAACGCAGTTCAACATGCAGACTACTATTTACTCGAATAAACAAATAAAACGTAATAATTTTTGCTTAATGTCATGTCAAAGTCACACATTTTTGGGATGTAGAAATACTACTTACCGAAATGAGATAATTCTCTCTGAAATAAGAACATTTTTGCATAATTTTGATTTGTACAAGTCTATTATTTTTTGTCAAATAAATTTAGGTAATCATACGTTAAAATAAATTAAGACATTACTTTTTAGTCATCCTTGTTAAATTTTCCGTAAACGTTTTTAGTTTATTTTATTTGCACGTCCCAAAAACACTGAAATTGTGATTTTGACATGCCATAACACAACACACATAGGATCTTAACACTTTTTATGTGAGGGAATAGTACTTAGAAGTAAATGCCTAAAAGCTAAACGTCATTTCTTACAAATTTAAATTTTTTTTTTTTTGGTGATCTGCACTTTTGATAAGAGGTTCGGCGGTTCTGGTAGGTTTGGATTATTTTTGTGATATTCGGTGAAACATTTATTGTGCAGTATGCCGAAATTGCCTTGGTAATGAGGCGTTAAAATCACTAAGATTTCCTCTTCTCTTGTTGTTGCAGGTGTGAACAATGGCTGGGCAGAGAAGGCGCTAACGTCTGTCGGTGGGTGTCAGTGTGCAAGCAGAGAGCATAGTTTTCGCCAGTCCACTTAAAGTAGGCTACTGCACAGGTAAGCATAACCACGTTCATTTGCAATCTTAGCAAGCAGCTTCTACCTGTGACATGCTGTAGTGAAGTAGGCGAAACTGTGCACTTTAAGACCGAATCAGTGAACTAACATTCACTGAAAGTCTGTTGTTAAAAGGCGCCCGTCTACCTGGAACTTTTTCCCACGTTTAGGCCGAGAGGCGCGGGAGTGATAAGGGCGACACTGCTACGAGCATCAAGTACGCCATCGCCGCTAAGCGCGAGGCTCTGAACTGGCGTGCAGTGTTCTCGTCGTGCTGCGTGTACCTATGGGACTTTCAGCGGTGACCATATAATTTTATTAGTGGGAAGTGTTTAGGAAGGTTCAGTGCAGGCCCCTATAGTAGTTTTGTATGTATCTGATGCGTGCATTTTGAGCTACAGCGCCTTGGAAAGGCCGTTTTTTAGCGGTTTTGGAGTACTCTGAATTGACGTTTCTAACGTAGGTGATATTTTGAAAGTACTTAACAGCTCTCGTCTGAAGTGTGTGTTCTTTTCGTAGATCAGCACGTTGGACGCACGCTTAATAGTTTCGTTGAAAAACGTGTATTTCGAACACNTTAAGCTACTGTCGACTGGAAAATCAAGGTAGTGAACCGGGAACAAGTGACTTATGGCAGCGGAATTATCGGCATTCACTGGGGATCACAAATAAATCAGTGCAATTCAGCCACCAGATTAATTAGGCACTGATTATCAGTCGCTCAATGCTCACTATTTTCACTGATTTGGCCCAGTTATCACTGTTTCAGATTTAGAGTGTGGTCGTTGTGAGCGACCAGATTTCACTGCGTAATTGTACTACTAAGATTTTGTAGGTACTCGTCTCGTCAAAATTTCCTTCTGTTTTAATATCCGAATTGGAAAATTAATGTGCAATTTAATGGGTCAACAGGACAACTGCGTCGAAACAGTGCAAAAGCACTGGAAATATGATAATGATACATCTGTGACGCAAATTGTTTTATTTATAATAACAGTAGTCTTAAATTTTCGCTCAGCAAATTTGAGAATTTTATGCTCTTTTATTAAAATCTTAATTCAGTTGTAAATACCTAATTTTTTTAATAACGAAATTCTTTCTTGATTTCTTGAGTGGTGGAAGTACATTGGTATTAAGAGACAAGTTATAAATGGAATAATGCCTACTTCATGATTACAAGCTGTGCAACTAGCCATTGCTAAGTTATTAAATCAATTTTACTGAAGAATTTAAACATTATTGCCAGTTTATTTAAAACACTTAACAAGACTACAGCTGCCAATTACTCAAAGTATACTGTGCATGTACCTCACTGTGTCCCGTAATTATAGACTGTGAATTATCCCGTGAAAAGATATCTGATTGCAGCTTCCAAAGTACTTTATACATAAGTATTTTTATTATTGGTTGTCAGATGTGTTTGAAAATGTGTTCCCATTTCACCCAGCCGTTGAGAATTCCTATCTTCTAGTACCGAACGCTATCCGTTCCTCTGCAAACAGTTAACAGTTTCGTCTAATCATGAATGAACAAAGAAGCCACACTGTTTTAGTGAATTAGTTCTCAAAAATTTATCTACTTCTCTCTCTCTCTCTCTCTCTCTCTTTGTGATTACAACGAACTACCGTTAACTACGGGATGTGTTTTTAAAGAAAGGTCTGTTTAGGAATTGCTACCAATCGGTACTGGGAGACAGATATTGAACGCGCTGGCCCACAGTACCTAGCTGTCATGTACTATGTTTCAGTCACATTCGCGTAAGATGCCTCGTGCGAGTAATTTAAAATGATCCCGCCAATAAACAATCCCGCTAATTGTGAAGTTCGTGCTGTGATACAGTTTTTGTTAACCAAAAAATAATATGGTGCAGCTGAGATCCACAGGCTAATTTTTTTAATGTTTGCGGGCTAACTGTTATGAGTGACAGTACGGTTAGTCAGTGGTGCGAACAATGCACCCAGGGGCCGGGGTGGTGTGGTGGTTAGACTCCTCGCCTCTCACCTAGGCGAACCGGGTTCGGTTCCCAGCGGGGTCGCTCTCGGATGTGGGAAACGTGCCGGACGATGCCGCCAGTCGGCAAGTTTTCGCGGGGATCTCCCGTTTCCTCAGCCCCTTTATTCCGTCGCTGCTCCATGCTCACCTCGCTTCACCCTCGTCGGCTCTCAAGACCTCGGATGTTAAGAAACGCCGAATTCTCTCCACTCACAAATGGTCAGCCATCTGCTGTCTTACATTTAAAAGCACGCAACATTCTCCTTTTTATTTTTTTTCAACCAGGGAAGGGCCCGAGTACCTACTCCTTTGCAGTCTTGATGCACACGCGACTCAATGGACATACTTAAAGACTTGACAACAGCACACAGAAGGCAAGTACATAGAAGTGAAATAGCGGGGTGGTTCGTTTAGTGAGGCGGTGCCCATTCTCTGATTGGCCGCGCTAGGTTCCAGGAACGAGCCTTGTGTCTGACTGGNGGTTCGTTTAGTGAGGCGGTGCCCATTCTCTGATTGGCCGCGCTAGGTTCCAGGAACGAGCCTTGTGTCTGACTGGGTATTGCGTTCTGCCGAAAGGATCCCAACTGGCTGGGCGGCCTGCCTGCAAGTAAATTACCAGGAGCTGATTGGCGAACGGCGTACCAAAACTTTGCCGGCCGGTGCCGCCAATTTACTGGATTGTGCGGCTGGAGTTCTCGGCATAGGAAGCTATTTCACCTCTGTATATAGTCTATTCGNGCCGCCAATTTACTGGATTGTGCGGCTGGAGTTCTCGGCATAGGAAGCTATTTCACCTCTGTATATAGTCTATTCGCGGTTCCTTCACGCTCTGAATGAAACCTTTGAAAAATCACAGCATGTATTATGTATTCGGTTGTTTCCTAAATACGGTATGCAGTGTATCACGAGTGTTTTATACTTGTGTTAACATAACNTGTATTATGTATTCGGTTGTTTCCTAAATACGGTATGCAGTGTATCACGAGTGTTTTATACTTGTGTTAACATAAAAATTCCTTATTTCATATTAAATAGAAATTCCACATGTTTTTATATATTAATTCTAATATTTTATAATTATTATAAANAATTCCTTATTTCATATTAAATAGAAATTCCACATGTTTTTATATATTAATTCTAATATTTTATAATTATTATAAATATAAATTAAAACAGTTAGAAAATAGTTTTGTTGGTAATACCTGGTAGGAAATAGTTCTTATGAAAAATAGTATTACACACAGTGCGGACGAATACGGTGCGCTGTCCCCTATGGTGTAATATTCCAGACTTCGTTAGGCTTAGTTTGCGTGAGGCGGAGAAATATCCTGTAAGTAGAACTTTAGCAGGGCTTCAGAAAAGTTGGAAGTAACCGTGAATGGACTATGCTTGCCTACTCTGTGGTGTGGCATTTCAGTAGCCGCAGCAGTGCGCAGTGGTGCCAAGTTCAATGCAGTGGCAGAAGGCTGAACTATTTAGACAGCATGAACTCTGCTTGTCTCACCTTGAAACTGGTATCTGTAGCTAGCCGCTCCTACTTGTGCCGCTGTTGCACTGCGATGCGGCGAGCTGTGCCGGGGCGCTAATATAATACAAGGAGCAATAAGGTCCATTCCGGAGGCGAGATTTATGCGCGCGCGCCGCACGGAATATCCGAGCCGATGGTTTATGGTAGGTGGAGAAACAGCATGGA
>NQII01000231.1:822671-833531 GCA_002778355.1 Clitarchus hookeri
CTCCGTTCCTGGGATGGGAAAACAACGCCCGAGAGAACACGCCAGCCGTGTACACCACACCGCGTGGAAACTGAGCCGCCCGTCTGACCTGTATACAGGCTGCCTGCCGCTCAGTTAGATGTTGACCCAGTGTACGCGGTTGTGTACGCTACGCACACATAGGTAATTTTTGGCCTGTACTGTACACTGCGAAGCTCAACGACCAATGATCCTACGCGTGGGTAAATTATTCGCAAAGTCTTACTGGTCTAGGTCATCATTGGTTCATATAACTGTGGCTGAACCTATAGCCTACAGCTAGTTAGCTATAACGACACAAGTGTTATGTCGTCTTAAGTACAGCACCCGTCATAAAAAATTTTGTTTGGTAACACCTGAAACCGTAAATTATAGTGGTTATAGAAAGTTGACGGTTCTAAAAACGATTATACTCCGGACCGAAAATGTACACCAAGCCGTGCGGAAACTGAGCCACCTTCCTGTCAGAATGCAAGCTGTCTACAACTTACTTAAGTTATAGTGGCTGATGATAAAAGTTGACAGCCGCAATGATTACACACTCGAGAGAACACGTACACCACATCGCGCGGAAACTGAACTCCTGTACGGTCCGAATGCAGGGTGTCCACAGGTCACAGATGTCGTGGATGATGACAAAACTTGACATCCCTAAATATCACTCGTTCGAGAGCATATGCACGCCACACCGCGCGAAAACTTAGCCACCCGTCCAGTTCCATTACACAATTTCTATATATAGCGATTCATTAAAAAAAATCCATATGCTGCTTAGATTTCCTTTTTCTTTATACATATGTGCAGTTTATCTCTTGTCATGGAGTGAGAAACTATTTCCCCGATATAAATGAACCAAAGATCATTCGGCTAATTTATGTTGAAAACTCGGATTCGCCTCTTGCAGCCTATCAGAGTTAAAAACATCCCATCGAATCATACAAACTATTAGAGGTTTCATAGTACTGTAGAATATATTTACACATAAATTTTCTGCGATTCAAAATTTTGTGGAAGTCAATGACAGTTCTTTACATGCGTGGACGGTTGTTACATGTTCCCGATCTTCAAAGGATCAGAAATGCGGACCAACTATGTTTATAACAGGGCTTAAGGCATACATATCCTTGATTGCAGTCAGAAGTGATACCTGTGGTATGAATTTGCTGGTAGTAGCTTCGGTGGGTGGAAAATGTCGGGCAACTATGCTTATAAGAGGGGTTAAAGTATACTTGTGCCTAAAAAAACCGGTTTTGTCATCGGAGGTCACCTCCGATTAATTTGATGACTATAGCTTCTTTGGGTGGGAAATGGCAGCAAACTATTCTTATACGAAGGTCTAATATGTACTTGCCCGGTGGCCCTGTTCGACCCTGGAGGTGATGCCTATGTTATGAATTTGGTGGCTGTGTCTTAAACAGTTCGTAAATTACAGCCAACTATGCCTATAAGAGGGCTTAAGGCGTACTTGACCCTGCGGTCCTTTTCGTATTCGGGGATGATGTCTATGTTATTAATTTGGTGGCTCTATCTTAAGCAGTTCGGAAGTGACAACCAACTATGCTTATAAGTGGGCTTAAGGCGTACTTGAGGCTTGCGCGGTGCGACTCTAGGCTAGCGTGCGTGGGCCAGCTTCGCTCCGTGCCGCGCTGAATGCGCAGACAAGTTGCAGGTACAGAAGTGCGCGCGCACGCGAGCTCGTGCGGGGTTGCAGCCCATGTGCGTCGCAGCGCTGTTACATGCGAATGTAGTTTTAATTGGTTGCCAGCGCTCTTGCGGACCGGAATAGGCATAGTACAACTGCTATTAATTTTTATATTTATAACTTTTACACATTTAAAAGTGTGTACGTGCGTGCCTGCAGTTTTTTTAAATATTTATTCGACATTAAACATTCCGTTTTTTCGTGATGACAAGTTTATTATCTGGAGAGTGCGTAGGCCGATGCGAGTATTTTCTTTATTTATTCTCCTAGTAGTCCCCATGCAATGGTGGTTTTATATAAAGTCAGGGCCTGTCCAAATTTTTTTTTTTTCGAATGTCACAATTGTAATAATTATACACGTATTCGACATTAAACATCCTCCTTTCTTAGATGAGTAGTCTTGTGGTCAAGACGCTCGACTGACGACCCAAGGGGTGTTGGAACGATTCCGCACGCTTCTGGCATTTTTTAAGATCTGAAACAACAACCTACTAAAAAATTCGAACCACCATTTGAACTAAACTCCCCTATGCTAGCGCACCCCTGCAGGCGACGAGTGAACCAACACACAGGATTGCCGCATCGATACCAGAGCTCCTAGCTGCGAACGGTAGAACTTAGCACACTCTGGTGGCGGTCGCGAGAATTAAAGATGGGCCCCTACAGCTGACGACGGTATATATCACACGACGTGTGATATATACATAGAAATACAGACAAGGCAAGAGGAACGCGAACTCGTATTTATGCCGCAATACTGATTTCACCAAATGTTGGCAGAATTAAAACTGTGACGTAATTACACGAGTTCGTAGTTTCCTTGTCTTGTCTGTACAGCAGTGTAAAGATAGTTGGGTATAGGGGTACTTCCAGAACTTTCTTCTTAAAAAATTTAACAAACTAGGAAAACCAACAGTTCAACATGGCGGGGAAAGGTTCCCCTTAAGGGAACATAGGGGCCGCGGTGGTCTAGTGGTTAGACTACTAGCGTCCCACCAAGGCGAACGGGATTCAATCTCAGGCCAGGTCACTTCCGGATTTTCGCAAGTGGGAATCGTGCCGGACGATGCCGCTGGTCGGTGGGTTTTCTCGGGGCTCTCCCATTTCCCCCACCTTTGCATTCCGGCACTGCTCCGTTCTCACTTTATTTCACCCTCATCGGCTCTCAATACCTTTATATCAAGGGCCGCCTAAATCTCCCGACTTCAAATTGAGGGACCATGGCAGCCATTACCCTCAAGTGATTTCCGGAAATCACGGGAAATCGAAATCAGGATGGCCACACCGCGATCCAACTCGGTCCCTAAAGCGAGTCCAGTTGTGAAATCACTGAGCCACTTCCCTCGAGATCAAAAGCCAGGAGGATTTAATTTCGAAAAAGGAAGAATTTCTTCGGTTCCGTTTGCACTCGTCTTCGACAGGTCACGACCGAAACCCTGGAGCACTGAAATAAACGCCTATCAGACAAGCAACCCGCGCGAGGTAAAATTGTTTTGATGTCTTTTATACGCGCAAAGCTAGTATAACGGGCTGTTTTACTGTCTTCTTGAATTGGCCATTAGTTTGCGGTGACTATCCCTTCCCGAAGGTAGTTTACGGGCGGAAACAAGGACGTACACTAGCCCGCACAAAACACGAACGAGGCAACTTATCTGTGATTATACTGGCGAATCGGATCGTGTTGCGGAAGCAAGTTTGCGATGGCTTTGGCTTGCCGGTGTTCGTTGGAAACCAGTCCGTACAGGCGGAAGTGGGTTTCGGTACACCTGCTGCCACGCAAGACAAGCAAACTTCACATTGCATTTTTCTTGTGTGTTTGTAAAACAAGGGTGTAAACTAATTGCAAAATGTTTTCCCCTGAGGTGATGCAATATGTTTTAGGTTTTAAATTTTGTTGGAGTATTGTCTAAACTTCGTTGTAAACCTGTAAAACAAAAATTACCTATATCGTCCTGTCTCAACGTATCTATTTCATATCAGCAACAGTTTCCAATATTCTTCGGAAACTTATATTCTGAGAAAACTGCAATTCTTTATGATTAGGTACAAACTGTTTAGCCTTGGGCGACCTTCAGGTTAGGCGTGATTCCCAGATGTCGCGATTGAAATGACGTTATCAGCTGTTTACTGAGTATTTCTGACAGTACGAACGTGCTGTTTTTACCCACGCACGTGCTACTTGAGAGAGTGAGCAAGTGCTTTACGTTTACGAAAGGTGATTTTGTGAACGGACGGAAGTACGTGATTGTAAAAGAATACGGCCGTTTCTACTAAGCAAATTTCTACTGTGTGCTTAACCCAAGTGTCGTATGTGAGCTATCGTGTGAATTTCATTACTTCGGCATTAACGACACTGTACATAATATACATAATGTACATATAGATGTACAGTTATTTATCTATGTTACTCGTTGCGTCTGTTTGAAGCCGGCGCTAACCGAACACCAAAAACTGTGCCAGTTACTGTTTATGGAAAATATGCTTGATTTAGTATGATGCGTTATTTGGGGGGGGGGATGGGAGAATTCTTAACCTATTTGGTGAGATTTTTATTTGAATTTCGCATGTTGGAACTAAGACTAAATTTTTTTACGTACAGTGTACTTTAGTTTACCGAATAATGGCTTGCTTGTTACATCAGTGAAATAGGCGCTGCGTGATAATTTACGTGAGTGATTGACAAGGTTGCAGGAGCAATCCCAGGTCACTCGCAGGGACGAAACAGAATGCACCGGACATTGTTTATTTGTAGGCTGTATTTTCTTCCATGAATATCCTTTGCGGAACTCTTTCACGTGCACGGAAAACAACGTTCGGCTGTCTCTTTTATAGTTATTTCTCCGGAAATTTCTTAAACTGTTCGCAAATACAGTCCAGCTAACTCACGAAGGAAGGATTCTGTTCACAAAATTAATAATTATTACGGCAGAATTTTAATTAAAGTTTTGTGTATGTAGGTACCCATTAGGATTGCTCACTTGCCGTCCAAACACGAGGGTTTTTTTATCGCCTCCTTAATATTACGACTGTACGTATTCAGCGTAAAAAAGGATAAGACATGTTGATAAAGGAAGGATTCGATTTCGGTAATTTAACAAATACTTTACGTATAATGAAATATGCTGCGTGGGAAACAACTTACGATAGATTTTTTTTTTCTCTGCGTGCGTCATGAGTGGGATTAGTTAGTATCCAGTGATAAAGTGGCGGTATCTCAGCTCCTGAACGCCAAGATTGCCGAAATGAAACCAGAGGTCGAAAGGTAAGTTTGTAAGAAGAATGCCAGGGAACCAGAAAGCTTACCCGGTGTTTTCTAGCAAAGCATTACACCAGGCCTGTGAATAAATATATTTCACACGCACTGAACAAAAGGTTTGGTCCATCTAACAAAATAATTGTTTATATAGAGCCAAAAATACATATATTTAGTAGCTTCAACAAATATCTTGTTGACTAAACAGAACTTGAAAAGCAACAAAATCGATTTAGTTAATCTAACAAAATACACGCTCGAATAAACAAATGCTCTGTATTCGACAAACAAATTAGACTGTTAAAAAATATTTCGTTGACTAATCTACTTAAACACTAATTCCATTGCCTTCGTTTAAAAAAAAATACAGATCGAGAGTTTGTTAGTGATTTTTGTGACATTTAGGATAGCAACAGCGTTTGTTAGTGCAAATAGTGATGTTAAATAATGATAAAAAAACGTTCAACACGAAAATAAAAAGTAAAGCTCTAAAACTTGAAATATTTACTTACGTATGTTGCCCAGTATTTGAAATGCATGTGTTTTAAAACATTCCTGTTCCTTCAGGGGCCGCGGTGGTGTACTGGTTACTGCTCGCCTCCCACAGAGGCGAACTAGGGCTCGATTCCCGTGGGGTCACTCCCGGATTTTCGCATGTGGGAATCGTGCCGGACGCCGCCGCTGACGGCGGGTTTTCTCGGGGATATCCCCACCGGCCCATTAATTCCGGCGCTGGTCCATACTCACTTCGCTTCGTCCTCATCATCGGCTCTCGAGACCTCGATGTTAAGAGACGCTCAGATCTCTTCACTCACTCTCGTTCCGTCCGTAGTCACTTCACTGTTGTTCCGTCCGTAGTCACTTTACTCTTGTTCCGTCCGTAGTCACTTCACTCTTGTTCCGTCCGTAGTCACTTCAGCTGATGTTGCTAGCACGTAGCGCACAGGCGCAAACAGACTTGAGTTCGAATCACGGTCGGACTTTCAGTATTTTGTATAATGACCGAAACGGTGTAATTTACGTAGAGCCAAACAGATATTTTAGTTGCACCGATCAAATATTACAGTTTGGGGCAATCGAATAATAACAGCAAAATAATTTGGATTCAACAACAAAGTATTTAATTACCTCTATACAAACAATCAATTTGGTTATGCCAAGTAAATTTAATTTAATTCAACAAAATCTTTTTCTCAGAGCTTGCAGATTCCCGCTGTGCGAGTTGTTGGTTTCTTGCAAGGACTTCAGTGATGTGGCGTATGTTTACGTTTAGTTTTCCAGCAAGTCCCTTCTTTTAGGTGGGAAAAAAATATTTTGTATACATTAAGTGCGTCTTAGTTGCTTGTACATTCTATATTGTTTGATTGTTAAATAAATTTATTTTAATTCGGGAGCGAAAAGGCTAAACCTGCCGGAGACAAATTCTGTATTTTAGTCAATTTTTA
This sequence comes from Clitarchus hookeri, assembly GCA_002778355.1. Classification (NCBI taxonomy): domain Eukaryota; kingdom Metazoa; phylum Arthropoda; class Insecta; order Phasmatodea; family Phasmatidae; genus Clitarchus; species Clitarchus hookeri. Next base: position 829,090 of record NQII01000231.1, read on the forward strand.
AATACAGAGCAACCGATATATTTAGTACTGAAATGATTTCCTTTGAATCAATATTATATATATACATATATATATAACCATATATATATNGGGGGGGGGGGTATTAGATGAACAGTTGTCCTTAGCGAAGTGAGTGTAAAATTAGATTAACTTAAGCCCCGACAATGTATAGGTATAACAGTTTTTGCCAAGTTGATACATAAGGTTATAGGCTAATCACGGTAAAGTGAGCATTTTTTGAAGCCCTTTCATTTGGGATAATAGTAAATTAATATATTTTATTGTATCCTTAGACCATGTCTTTCGAGTCCGGTGAAATATATTCACGGTGTTTATTACCTACAATGTAATATTTAATTTAAAAAGTGGTGGAAAGATAAAAAAAAATGGCTGATGGGGAAAAAAGTAACTAGGGCCTCAAAAGTGCTCACTTTACCGTGAACAGCTTATATCGACAAGTTTCGCCCTGATAGTAAACATTTATTTTCACAGGTTTCGCGGGACATCATAACTTAACGATGTGTCCGCGTTCCCAAGGTCATGAGCTCGACTGCGGTCACGGGGTCACTTCCTCCAATCGCTTTCGTTAGAAAAATGCCCCCGCAGTTCGAAAATAGCAGTTTAATGATAACATTTACGACAATTACATTTAAACGTAAATACTGCTTAATAACAACAGATAGGGGCCTACTTTAGAAACGCTTGCAACAAGGGGAAAATTAAAATCTGCGTGTAAAGTTGTAAAATTTTTTTTTTTACTCGGGAAATAAAAGTTCGTGCCGTGTTGTCGCGTTGTCACGTTGGTACGCACGTCCACTGGACCATGGCAACTCCAGAGAAAATAAGAGCATCGGCTGTGACACTGACTTGCGACTCTTGATCTTAACTTGCTCCACGAACACCAACAGGGCATGTGTCTCTGCTCCACCGGGTGGGCCGTAAGTCGTGTTCCGTCGTCTTCACTTCGCAACTACAACGGATATTCTCATTCGCTCTGCGTTATAACATGCACTGGACACGTGCAGAATTCAATCACAGGCCAAATTAATCAATCAATAAAGAGAGACCATACGGCGTGGCGGTTCCTTTAATCGCAGGCGTACTCATTCTCCGAGGCTCCGGGATTGGCTAGAAGCGTCCTTCATAGACTGCATGGGCTGCCGGCTGTCTGGTAAGTTACCAACCAGGCGCTGATCGACGAACGGCGTTCCGACGTGTTGCTGGTCAGTAACGCCATTTTGCTGGCGCGTGCGCACTGGAGTTGAAAAATCACCCCACCATGTGTTTGGTTGTTTCCCAACACGTATCGCAAGCGTCTAGTACTTCTGTTAAAATGAACTTTAACTTACTGTATTTTCTGTCTTATAAATTAAAATATTTTATTTATAATTAATATGAATAAAAACTGGGAGAATATAGGAGTGTTGGTAATGTCTAGTAAGAAATAGTTCTTATGCAAAATGTTACTATATTGAGCGTGCAAGAATTCTGTGCGTTGTCCTTTTGGTGTAATTTTCCAGGCTTAGTAAAGAACATTGTTTGCATGAGGCGGAGGAATGCCCTGGAAGAAGAAATTTAGGAAGGCTTCAGAAAAATTGGAAGTAACCATGAATGTACTATATTTATCTACTATGTGATAACCACACCACTCACACTACTCCGAACTACCAGGAAGCAGATTATAGAGTGAAAAATAAAAATGATTAAATATGTAAATAAAAGCGGCGGAGGTATGGCAATCCTCCAAGGGCGTCATGGGAACGCAGAACAAAAGAAAATATAAATGATAAAAGAGACCGCCTGTAACCAGACGAAATAATGATAGGTGGTCTCAAGAGCAAGCCAAATGCCAAATGAAATGAGTGGGAAAACAAATAAAAATAATGGTAAACAGTCCAACATTATATCCACTTACCTACCACGCTTTGACAAGAAGAAGTATTGTAAATAACAGGGACATCCAGAATGATGTGTGTACACCTCTCAGTCATGTTAGAGAGTTTATTTTATTTCCGTTTGACAAACAGGGATAAGAAAAGGAGTTTTTTTTTCCCGTAATGTATTTCACAGTGTATAACAGAGAAATTAAACAAAGTTTACATATTTTGTCCTGTAGTGGGATTGTAACACGAATAGACAAATTAACACTCAATAGCTGGAACCACCCACATAGCACAGGATATCCACTGGATATCCCAGTTACATCCACAAAATCATAAAGTCATCTAAGTCCTGAAGTAAATCTCTTCAGGATATCCGTTGGATATCTAGTAGTAGATATCAGTTCGTACCACTTCCTGGATATCCATTAGATGTTACAAAACCAACAGTGGCTATTACTTATGGCAAGTGTCTAAATCTAAATATTTATATAGGATATCCACTATATCTATATTCTTGTGTGGATATTGGGCGGACATTTGGATATCTTTTGGCAGTCTCTTGGAAGTAACTTTGCTATTCCTGGATATCCAGAACGTCCGTGGAGACATCCATTAGATATTCTTTGGACGTGTGTGTGATATGTGGGCACTCATTCACCACACCTTTACACGAAGTACCGTATTTCGTAAATATGGATTTTACACGAAAGTGACGAACGCGCCTCTCTTAGTTTCAAGTCGTGTTAGAGCCCTGGCACTTTGCTTTATTTGCGGTTTATGAAACGAGGTAACGAATCAATAGTTTTATTTTCGTCGTGTGCGTATTTCACTGTGAATAAAGAAGGTTTTGTCCTGTAGCGGAATTTGAAAAAAATTATCGAAGAACTGTCAGTCCACGAGTGGTTCGCCACTCACCTACTACTATTTTACACGAAGTAGTATTCTGAAGATAGAATTTTATACGCTTCAGGTATCATCGGCATTGTTCGTGTCTCAAAGTCGAAGCCATAAGAATACGAAGAGCTTCCGTATTTTATATTTACGGATCTAATTTCCAGCATTCGTCATTACGGAGTGTCTTTCCGTAAAGTAACTCCACATCTCCGTAAACGTTTCCGTAAATCTACATAAATTCCTTAAGAGTGTGGGGCTGGTGACTGACTTTAAACCTTGACGAAACCCTGGAGTGTGGGCAAGCCAGGGCTTATTGATGACTAGGCCACAGGGTCTTGCGGCCTATACCTCGCCCTAAACGTAAGGGCAAACGACGTTTAGGAAAATTGCTTTTATGAACTGGTTTTCCAGATAAACGAAAAGAGACAAGAGTTGCAAGGAAAAAACCTGAGATGAACTAGAAGAGGAAGTCAACTTACATAAGTACAGCACGCATCATAAAACTTCTTGTTCGCAACGCTATTGAAGCCGTAAATTAACCCCTCTAACCGACACGTTAATTTTTTCCTTTTAGGTGTTGTGAAATAAGAAATTTTCGGTATCAGAAGTACTTACAAATTACTTACAATGACCGACATTTTGGAATTTAAGGAAAGGGTATCAGTAGATCCATTACACAAGAAACAACCAATTATAAGGTAGTTGGTGTATCAGCAGTAACCAATTGCATTGCCCGGGGAAAGGCAAAGGCCACATTGATGCTACCTTCTGGACGGATACAGCACCGACCATGATTTCACCTAATCTGCAGCATGTCAAACGTGAACGAGTACACTCGGGATAATACGTTAGGGGTTTTGGAAACCAGAGAAATAATAATTTTGGATTTGTTCAAAATGTTGTTCAACTTGTACGCATTGTATGTGATACCAATTTTCTGGAATAAAAAATTGTCACACTTCAAATTTTTTTTATAATTTGATGTAAAATCCAAATTTTTCCTGCTCTGCTGCAGCCGTAGTAACAAATACTAACTATGCTGTACAAATGANGGACGGATACAGCACCGACCATGATTTCACCTAATCTGCAGCATGTCAAACGTGAACGAGTACACTCGGGATAATAACAAATACTAACTATGCTGTACAAATGAAAAAAAACACTATAACGTAAACTAAAGCCGTGGGCTACCACGTGCCACATACCGTATGTAATCACCAAATAACACTTCACATGTATGGGGAAAATTGTTAAATATAAAGAATTTTTTGCCTAATTTAAACATTTTTTTTTTAAGCATGGACTCTTATTTAGTGCTTAAATATATGTAAAGTGGTAATNAACCAGTTTTACAGCTTATGTAGAAGTTATAATTATGGCTGCAGCAAAACTGAAAAAAAAAAATTGTATTTGACATTGAATTATTTAAAATATATAAGTTGTAAATTTTTTTATTCTAGAAGAACGTCATCACATACAATGCGAACAAGAAGAACGATGTTTGGTACAATCATAAAATAATCGATTTATTGTTATCGAACGTTCTTTATGGGGTTAACGTGGAGTGTGGAAGGGCTAAAAGCGGCTGGGACGTCATCGAGAAGGAAGGGCGTTATGCGACTTGCGGTGCACGCTGTATGTCTGGGCGGTGGGTGGCTGTGC
>NQII01000231.1:837820-853196 GCA_002778355.1 Clitarchus hookeri
CCCCACGGTGTCGTGCGACAAATCAACCCCGCTGTTCTGTCTCGTTAATTACTCGACTCGCGGCAGCTTGAAGGATTGACAAAACTGAACTGGTACCGGCGCGAAACGAAGAAGTTATGGCGGCGAGGCGAGTTCTCTTTATCGCTGCGGGGAAAACCGTTTGCCGCCGAGTCGCGGTGAAGGCGTGGTATCAACCGGTCCGTTCACCGATTTATACACTTGCTCAAGTGTTTTGCAAAGTAGCAATCCTTTGGCACAAACCTGCAACTGTCTCGATCCAGTACTTGTTTGCTTCCTGGAACAAGTGAGCCGACTGCTTCCATCGCTTAGTGATACTGGCCATCAACCATTCATAAAACCAGGGGCGCAGTCCTTAATCCAATGTTATTAACCACTTGCCGCTGTGATTCCTCGTTGTGTGCAGGGCACTCTTCCTGTGAAACACGCCCACGATTGTGACACAGAGTACTAAATAAATACAGAGACGAAACAGACGCTCACACCGCAAACTCCACACTGTAAAAACGCAATAAATAATTTGTTAACGCAAAGAAAAAAAAAATTAAATACGAACCACTGCAAAGTAGCGTAGCTACAAACATAATTCTTGTTTGATTTGTATGAAAATGGCTATGATAACCTTGCGCCGACGTTACAGTAATTTAGCAGACGTCTTTGCGGTAATATCAGTTACACTGCAAAGAAAAATTGTGCTCTCATAAACAACTGGGATTATGAAGCAAGAAAGAAGTAACACATCTTTCATAATTATATTCTCTAGAAAATAATTACTCGGACGGCCACCGAGACTCGAACCCGTGCCCCGCAAGTTAGTAGTCTAATGCCCTTCATCATACGACCACTTTGTAAAATTATGGTTGGATTACTTTTGATGCGTGGTTTATGGCCGGCAGTAACATAAGCCAGAAGGTAATGTCCTCTGTTGGTAAGAATAAATGTTAGTGATTTGGAGAATCACTGCACTTCTGAATGACAAACGTCTGCAAGGGGATTGCACGTTTGCTCAGTTGTAGAACTACAGTGTGCATTGGTTTATGAATGTCTGCGTCCAGACAAAAATCACGTACTGAAATCTATAGTCTACGAGAGAAAACCTATAATATCGCTAAAGAGTTATCTTTGTTTCGTGATTAACTGACGCTTGAATTATGTGGACGTATAATGAGCGAAGTGTAAGTAATTTCAAACAGTATGAGGATAGTGGCAAGGGCATTCTTTTTCCGTGTTAACATATAACTTGCGCTCACTGATAAAGGCAGTGATTGTTAATAGCGAGGATAGGCGGTATCATGTTGTAGATTTTACATCCCTAGGAAGTTTGCTACAATATTTTATTTTAAAAAGTTTATCACAAACACGCCGCAGCCTTAGTTCGCGCGTCAGGTGGACCGGCACCTCAGACCAGTGACCTTGATAAGACGTTATCACCGCTGTTTATTTAACATTTGGACTGCCGTTTTGAGATAGACCCGTGATTGTTTACACCGCCTCGTGGCCCTTAAGGGCGTAGACCACGAAAAATATGTAGTGTTATTTTATATTTGTACCACGTACTGTTCAACTTTTAGAGATTGTCAGTAAGTACTCTGTACTCGCAAAAAAAAAAAAATCGACAGCATATTTTTTTTTGCATAAATACATGCCGAAATCACAACTTCACTGATTTAGAAATGTACAAATAATGAAAACCATCTTATGCACGGTAATGAGGTAATTCACACTGAAGGAAGGTGCCAAGAGCTACTTCATGGTGTCTTTAAAATTCCACAAGGAAATAATTATGCAATTTCAAAAAATTGCTGAAAAGAAGGAAATTGTGACATATTTTTTATTTTTAGCTGTTCCTAAATTTATAGAAAATAAATTTTGCTAAACTTAAATTAAAATGAATTAAAACAAGATCTTACAATTGCCCTTTTTAAAATGTCTGCAAATAGTTTGGTTTATTTTATTTGTACATTACACGAATAGTAAAGTTTTTACATTGGCATGTAATTTTGTGGAAACCATGCTATTAAATAAAAATTATCCGAGGAAAGGGTAGTAACAGATGTCTCAAGTTAAACAAAATATATTACAAAAATTAAATAATACAAATTTTTCCGTGGCCTACGCCGTTAATGCAGGGGGGCCATCCGCTACTCTCTTCACCGTGGGCCTGTGGGAAATTTATTTGAGACCGGCCTGCTTGTTGGTAGGAGTGGGTAAAAGTGTTAACCCGAGCCAAGGCCAGAAGCGGTCTGCGGGAGCGGAGACAGNGAGGCCAGAAACGGTCTGCGGGAGCGGAGACAGCGGACAAGGACAAAAGGCACGCGTGGAAGTTGTGCTTGTGTAGAGGTGTCGGAGGAGAAAGAGAGAGAGAGGGGTGGATGAGAGAAGGGGATAGAAAGCGCTGACCAATAGGGGACACGAACAAGCAAAGCCGCCGGCCGGCTACAACTTCATTTCGGTCGAGAGGCAGGGAGACACATCGCTATACATGGTCTAATCGGCGCGGCACAAGGTCGCGAAGACCGGCTCCAGGGGGAAACGGAGTAAGCCACGGGAGGAGCCCGCCCGTACGGTAATTACCGCACGCGCGCGATAAATCACGCCGCTCCGCACAGAAAATTACCGCGTCGAGCTCGCGTGCTTAACGATGCGGCGCGTTAGGCCTGTCGCTAACTAACTACATGCGACGTGGAGTTCGTGGAAATGCAGAGGCCGCCCATTTTGGTTCAATCATTGAAATGCCAAGGCAGCAATACACAATTTTTTCAAAATTGATTGTTTTTGCTTTTGTAAGTAAAACACTTTTTAATTAATCTCTTTACCTATAAGTTGTTCACGGTAAAGTGAGCACTTTTGAGACCCTAGTTACTTTTTCCTCTCAGCCATTTTTTTTTAACCTCTAACCACCTTCTTAAATAAATATTGACATGGAAGTAATAATTACAGCGTGTATATTCTATCGCACTCTAAATTTAATGTCTATGGCTAAAATAAAATATATTTATTAATTATTATATAAGTGCTCACTTTACCGCGAATAGCATGTAAAAGTGTTCTCGGTGGATTAAGGGTTCAAGCTCATGTACAGTCCCTACTTTTTCTTTTTTCATCTTCTCATGTCCAGACGTGCTGTGTAACATCCAAATATTTACATAAATACAAAATAAGTTAGGTATGTGCTATTTTTTGTTTATTTAGAGACTTAACATCATTCAATCTGAGAGTTTTTTTTTAAATAATATATCTGGTTCCCGATTAATTAAACGCTTCAGAAAATCAACCTCGAAAAAATATAATCCCTGTCCGTAACAGAATACTGATCGGCATACTCCCGGTAAAGTTGACAGCGATGAAGGAAAAGTTTTAACGTCGCGTTGAAAGCCAAATATTTACATTTTGCGATCACTAATTATTTATTTTCTTTTAATTTACGCACATAAAATAAAAATGTGTATATAAGTAAAATATTTAATTAGCTGACAGTGTCACAGTATCACTATACTGACGTATGAATGTAATGCTACGGAGGAGTTATGGCAATATTCATTTTATGTATAGTGGAAAGATACAAAGTGGACAGACAAGTAGATCCTAAGCAAGGCTTTCAAAATACGAAACTGACCGCCGATAGATTAATAAAATGTACGCATTAAAAAAAAGGTTTTTGTTGTCTATTTAGACAAAATGTATTTTACAGAAGAATAAGAACCATGCAAATGTCATTAGGCCTAGGTCTGAATACATCATAAAATATAAATTAATCGTACTATTGTTTTATCTGTATTCTTCCGTCAGAGGTAAAATTAACTTTACCATGGGCCTGCTCACTTTAGCCATGCTTCGGTCAAGAAAAACTGTAAAATTATTATTAAAAAAGTAAATATTTTACAAATCCTATAATTCTTAAACACAGAAAGCAAAATGAACTATTTTAATTTTCACAAATTTCTTATGTAACACTTTTAATTCAACGTTAAGACACGGAACTGAACTACTTTCCCTCTGTTTTTACCAAATTAACTGGGCGTATGCCACTCAAGTGTCCCCGTTAAAAGGTATGCAGGTAGGAGCAGTGATATTTTTCAAAGATTAGTTTCATAAGTGTTAGTTTCATCGCGAACAGCCTTTAGTTTTTGTTCATGCAGATTTTGCTTTTTTATTTACCACACTTTTCATTAAAATTTGCATATTCAAAGTGTGGCACGATGGCTTAAAAGCGTATAACTCTAAACATTATTATATATATTTAACCCACGCAGACCCAGTGTATACAGATGTGTGCGTAATGCACAGGAAGGTCATATTCGACTGGCTCTGTAGCCCGCACTGCGAGGCTTAGTGTCCAATGATCTTCCCGGTGGGTAACTGATTGGTAGACGCCTGAAAAAATCGCGAGGTCAATGACCTGCAGGCTAGACTTTCCAGTCTTATGTACAAATATGCCGATATCAACTGCACATTGGTTGTCTGCTGTCACAGTGGAAGGCGGCAATTGGACACCGTCCACCAGGAGGTGTCAAACGCCGTGTGGACCAATGGCTGAAGTGTTTTGAATTCCAGCTTGTCCCAAAATGAATCCGCGTATTCTTTAGGTCTCTACTGATTGGTAAACCGTGCTACCGCTTTGCACGTGTTACTGGTTCATATCACTATCGCCGAACACAGAGAGTACAGCTTATTGGTTGTATTGTGATCATGACACAAATACTCCGTGAGTTTAAGTACAGCAAGCATAACAACATTTATTTCTTGCAGCGCATTTCAGTATTCGTGGAATAGAAAGAAACCTATGTTTTCTGGCCGCGAACCAGACCCACTTCGGCTAGCGTTGGTCTTTCGGCAAGTCTTGTTTTATTCGCATGTACACAGTACATTTTTTTTTAATTGTAACAATAAGTTGTTTGTGCTATTGCAAACGTTTATTAAAAACCATTATCATCCCATGTGTGATTTATTCTTTACGTTACTAGAGCCGTATTTGTAGGCTTGTAATGCTATTGTAGCCAAAGTTTGCTAGGCAAAGTCTTGGAGCCGAAAAGGATTTTTTTTTCCCAATAATATAACTGGCAAGTTTTTTTTAATTGTGTCTTATTTATTCTATTCTTCCCCCCTTATTTTTCTAAACGTAATGAAAGTTAACATTATTTTCATTAAGTATTTACAAGAAACATTCGTGTAAGCTTACAAAATATTATTTAAGCAACACGGTTTTTAAGTATTTTTCGTGTTAAAACTTAAAAAAAAAAAAATACGGACCGTGTATTGTAAGCTGTAGTTTTGCATTATGTGCACTCGATTGTAGGCTTGTGACTCAACATTTTGCGCATCTGCTAACTGTGGCGAGCGCAAATATTACACGCTCGGCTGCAACCCACGAGGAACGGCCACAACGGCCGGAGCTTTCAGCAACAGTAGCAATGCCAAAAGCTAACTACTCGCAAAAGCCGCTGTATCGAAGCTTGACAATGCGCCTTCACACTCCGGTAATACTTACGATTCGCGCATGTTTGTTTCACTCAAAGACGCTCTGAGGAGCAGGCACTCAAGCAGAAACAAGGAAGTGAAAATATTGGCGCGCGTGGGGCTTGCCACTCGACTGAAACGCTTTTCTTCGAGAGGTATACAAATGCTGGCTTGTCTCTTTGTGGCAGCGAAGAGCTTTTGTATGCTACTAGCTGTATATATAGCTTCAAAAATTGCTGATCAGAAATGCGGTCATGGTGCATTACCTAAGTTAATCGTTTTGTTTATCTGGATCACGGCTGCCATTTTGAATGGTTACGACGTCCGTTTAGACCCAAGCACTTATCAACGGATAGCTAATTTGGGAGATATAATAAGGACCAGGGCCGGCGTATGTCCGAAAATGGGATAAAAAGTTAAGTGATAGATACCATTTGCAACCCCCTCAAGTCCTAGACCCCGACGTTTTGTTACCAGAAGTACGGCAAGTCTCAAAAATGTCTATGACAGTACATGTTAATTTAAACCTTATCTCTCTCTCTCTCTCTCTCTCATATTGTGCGTTGTATGTTTGTGCATGCAGTTATGCACGTATGTAACACTTACTTCTTGAGAGCCAAAGTTTTAAATATTCATAGAAAGTAATTTTTAAACTGAAATATTGCTGTTTTTGGTTATGTAAAGACGTGTAAACAAGATACATTTTGAAAATAATGAGGCATTCATTCTACAATAATTTATAAATACTTATCACGAACTGAAGTAGAGACCAACCACAGTTCATTATACCCTCGGGCGAGGTGAATTGTGAAGGGGAGGGGGGGGGGGGAAAANCCCACCCCCTCCCTTACTCTGCGCCCTATGCTTCATGGAGTACTTAATAAATTCAAAAGTGAAACAGTCGCTTGCACCACGAACTCCAGCCGCACAGACAAGCAGAATGGCGGCAATGGCCGGCAACATGCAGCAGAGTCGTTGGCCAATCAGCGCTTAGTAACCTAACTTGCCTGCCACCCGTGCGACATAAAACCCACAACTAACCGATTAGCACGAAACGAACGTGGAACTGTCGTCTTGACGCCCTGAAATACGCTCTTGAAACGGCTGAGCCGACTCCAAGTGAACAGGCCGCGCGCGACCCGTGTTCCTTCCGACGATGACTTGCAGACGAGCAATTTTCAACACGCCGTCCATCAGGCCCGGCCGGGGCTAAATATTTATCTCATCTCTGGACTTGACTTAATGGGCAATAGTGCCGCCGCGGGCGTATCGTTAGCGGAAATTCATCTGCGGAGTTGAAAGCCGCCGCGGCCCCACAACGCTCCAGCCACTTGTTGCTCGGGAGGGTTAATGACCCGTGTCTAAANGAGGAGGGGGTGGTCTCTCTCCATCTCTCTCTCTCTCTCTCTAATGGTCGTGGTGAACTGCTCTGGCCCGACTATTTTTACAGTCCCAGACGTCTGTTCACTCGCCAGCGTGACCTCCTCCCCCCCCTCCCCGCAAACACCGTGTCACCGGCCAGAACAACACAACAACTGCAGCCTCTGTCCGCCCAATTTTCACGAGAACAAGTCAATGTTGTCTGCTGACAAAGGACGCCGAGATCTCGTCGCGACGCGGGAGTAGACCACGTCAAAGGAGCCGATTCGGTTTGCACGCGGTGCCCCGTGATGGCCGATAAGATTCCTATTTTGCCCTTGGATTCTTCACCTTCGTCAGGGGCATAGCACCGTCTTGACGAGGACGTATTCCTTGCATCTAGAAATTATTTTTGTTTCGTCCTAGGTTACTTTTCAAAAAAAACATTTGAAAATGAGGGCTGTCAAAGCATTAGGCGTATAACAGATGTATTCCGTTCATTGTTAATTCCAACTTTTCTGAAGCCCTGGTAAAGTTCTACTTCCAGGATATTTCTCCGCCTCATGCAAACAAATCTTAACCCAGACTAGAAAATTACACTTATGAGACAACGCACCGCATTCGTGAGCCCCTATTTTGCAAAAGCTGTATTTCTTACTAGGTTGTATTACCAACACACCTGTTTATTCACATTAATTATAAACGAAATATTATAATTTATAGATTAAATATAAGTACAAGTTCAGTGTAATAAAAAATAAGGTATTTTTATATATTAACACAAGTATAAAACGCCTGTGATACATGACATATCTAGGAAACTACCAAACACTTAATACGTGGGGTAATTATTCAAAGGTTTTATTCAAAAAGTGTGAATAAACCGCGAATAGGCTATATTTGCAAGTCCACACTGATGTGTCCACGTTGTAATAAATATTAACTCATTATTTATTCTTTCTCAGTCTCACATGAGAAAATACAGACTATAATCAGTCCATTATGGATTCAGTATTTCTGTAGTGTATTTCCGAATGCAATAAAAATGTGTGAATTTTATAGATGGATAAATAAAAACAAAATTGCAAGGATACCGCCACCTTAAGCTCATAGGGATGCCATGGAATACTATTAAATCCAACACCCCCCCCCCCATACCACCTTCTATCATTACACCCAAATAGTTAAAACTGCTTCCCTTGAACCAGAAAAAACCTAGTGACTATTAGTTGCTGGTATTCACTGATTTAACAGTGATTTTTTTACTGATTCCTTATGAATTGCACAGGCATGGCTGTAAAATCTGAGTGCATTCCACTGATCCGCCAGTGATAACAGCTCATTAACTTAAGTACAAGTAAAATAACTCGGCCGATTGAAATAGCTGATTCATATTTGGAGTGTACAATATACGTAATGTTTAGCACTTTGGGTGCGGAACGGTTTTACAGGCATTCCAGAAAAGCTATAATTGATCACCTACATTCACGACTACAGGACCACCAGTTCTGCTGATCTCTGTATTCCCATTTACCATCGTCCTGTGTGTTTACACAACACCGGACATGCTTACTGTACACTGTAAAAAATTGTTTGTGCTTTTACAAGACAAATCCTTGGAAACCCAGTTGCCAAGAAAACCCCTTGAAGAACTACAAACATGTTTATTGTAGAATTTGCAAAACATATATTTGTAATATTACAAACTATTGACCTGTACTTGTATTATTGAAAAGTGACCATAAAATAGTTTTTATTATTATGTAAAACAAATGTGATAAATTTATAATAGAGAATAGAATAAAAATTATTTCAAAATATAATACATAAAACACAGGTACACCTTGCCATCACAGGGCCTAGTTGTCAGGCCCCTTGCGTAATTATCTCACACTCCTAACCCCAAGACCAACTTTATTTACGAACTTTACTATTATTTTTGTGCCGAATACATTAGTAAATACCTACAACATATTTATGAAGTGATTCGGTTAAGTAAATTGAAGAACGAATTTATTTCATTTAAAGAGTTCTGTGTAGATATGGAACATCAACATTAAACGTTAGTGAGTTACACGTTTTTAAAACTGTCGTTTTTTTATTAGTATTTTATTTGTTTTCAGTGTTTTGCGTTATTCGAATGTGCAATACATTTCTTTTTGCACGCAACTACACTTTACATCACCTATAGTTTTTTTACAAACAGCTATATACGGTTTTACGTTGTTGAGTGTCCGCCATTTTGCTTGTGCTCGTGGATACGGCTCAGTATTAAAAAAAAAAAATTCTTGAGGTCTATTACTACAAACACCGCTCTTGTAGTTTTAAAACGAATAATTTTACAAGAGAAATTTTTGTACTGTTATGAACATTTGTAAAATTACAAACAATTTGTCAGTAAAATTTGCAAAAACATTTTACAGTGTACTTTACAATATTTATTACAGGCCGGCTGTCTGCGAATATAATGGCAAGCCGACAGTGTCCTAATAAAATATAATTTACTAAGTAGAATAATATAATCGATCCTGTTCGTTTGAGTAATTTACACACTGAGTGCTGAGAATTGACATTATTTTTCAGAGAACCTTGTGAATACATTTATTTGACAGTATCTTCAAAGAATGTGATATCGTAATGTTGCGACGAACTGCATATAACTCAGTTGAATTAAACCGGCATTGTACAGCGTCGGTAGCTCTGTTTCGTGGAATAGTTCAAGGTAAAGCTAGGCTTCAAAAATTGCATTTTATTATCACGTTTACTATTGGACCTCCATACATTAGACACGCCCCGCAGGACTCCGAATTAGTAATAAGCATCACTGAGATGATTTAATTCTGTGTAGCCGTGTTGAATGGGAAAATGGGTTATGACTGTGTCAACAGACAATGAGCAAATAAATGACTGCTCGAGCATGTAAGGAGTGGAGTGGAGAAATTTGGACGGCTCTTAACATCGAGGTCTTGAGAGCCGAGTAAAGAGCAGCAAGAGCGGGGGAAACGGGAGATCCCCGAGAAAACCCGCCGACCAGCGGCATCGCCCGGCTCGATTCCCACATCGTAGTGACCCCACCGGGAATCGAACCCGGTTCGCCTAGGTGGGAGGTGAGTAGTCTAACCACTACACCACCACTGCCCCACGAGCATGTAAGGGGCTGTGAAGTCTGACGGTACCATTTTATAAAGTGAAAAGTCTTTGTCTCTAGGCTTGTCTTGTCGTTTAGAATTGTGTTCAGTCATACAGAACGAGTGCAGTCGATGCTACCTATAAAACATCAGTAGGCCCATATTGGTTGGAGCAACACAGCGAAATTCAAAACCCTCAAGTAAATGGGCATCTTCCTTGCAATTTCAACTTTGTTTTAAACATGCATTATTTGTCTCGGTTTAGTTACACTTGTGTGTTTTAAAACTGCCAAGTTCCTTCAAATGTGAATTATCTTAGCATCTCCCATTGTTTCAGGAAAAAGAAGCAGAATGAAAAGACTGTCAAATAAACCGAGGCACGAACGAACATTTCACAAGTATGACCTGATGTGTATAAGAGTGGATTCTTAGCTATTTGTTCAATAACTACCGCTGCTGTTTAAAGCCAGTTTTACTCCCGACTAGAGAACACGGGATTTTTATTCTTTTTTTTATCGCAAATCTGTAATTTAATCAGAGTGCTCCAAAAACAATTATATGAACAGTAAACCAATCGCAAAAGTAACTGAAATGTACACGAATAAAAAAAAACTACAATGGTAGGAAATAACTTGTTTACTAATATAAAAAAATCACAACTACCATATTTCAAAATCAATAAATAAAAAACTTCATATATTTTAGACGAAACTTGGGGTTGCAATTGCCTTGCCCCTGGCTCACACGATGGTCTCAGTGCTCTAAAACTGAGTTATACTGTAGAGGGTCTTTGCAAAAATGTTATGCAGCAAAATTTGTCATTGATAAACACATAAACGTACAGAATCACTTGAGGGAAAACAAAATCACAGAGTACTTAAGAATACAGAGGCGAACCAGCCGCTTATTCCGTGAACTCCTGCAGCGCACACCAGCAAAATGGCTTCTCTGGGCAGCAACATTTCGGAACACCGTTCGCCAATAAGCACCTGGTAAACCCTACTCGCCAGCTGGCAGCCGAGCCAATAGGGAACCTTTCGTAACGGATAGCAGACAGTCAAGACACAAGGTATGTTCCCACCGCCTCGCGCAGTCAATCACAGAATGAATACGCCACCCCATTTCATCCCTGTGTATCTAGTCTGCATCTATGCGCACACCCGTCAACCAACACGAGCACACACAGACCTGAACACCGCCCCACGCCGTTATGGGAATGAGAAACCCCGTCTACCATCCACCCTCCCCATTTCTTTTCGACCTCCTTACAATCACAATTGCGATGACAAGAAGCGCTGCACCACCATGCCCGACTGGCTTGCTGCGGAAGACTCCCTGCCGTGTGGGGCTGCAAGCTGGCGAGTAGGTTACAAGCCGCTGATTGGCGAACGGCGTTCCGACATGTTCCTGGCCAGTGCGTGCCACTGGACTTCGCGGAATAAGCAGCTGTTTTGCCTCTGTGCTATTAGGTACTCTGTGGCATGGGAGAGNGGAACATTGTAGCCGGCAATATGGCGGCGATGGTATCGGCGTCGGGCGCGGCGAAACAAGAGTGATCCAGGCCCCCCTCACTCCCACTACTCACGGGAGATCGGACCAGGGGGGATGACTAAGGCGTCATCGTCTGCATTTAGAACTGGAGCGATCATCTACACCCGCCGTAATTCCTCACCTCCCGGTCCCTCGTCTACTGCCATGCTGGCCGCTGCGTCCTCGCTCGCCCATTCGCTTGTTTACCTCGAGTCTCAGCAAAGCCGTTTCACTGCGTCGAGGGGAATTTTGCCACGCCGTATTTAATTCCTGGTTTTTCAAACTTGTTTATATATATTTTTTAAATCAGAAAGAATCCCTATGCCTAACTAGCTATTGACTTTACACAGCTGTACAGACATATCGACTTAACTACAAACTCTTATTTACGCCACAATATTTATTTTGGCATAATTAATTGTGGAACATAATTATGAGTTCGTAGTCCATTGACGGTTACTTTAAACTTTTCTGAAGCTCTGCTAAAATTCTACTTCCGCGATTTTTTTTTCGCAACATGCAAACAAAGCTTAACCAAGTCTAGAAATTACAACCCAAGGGACAACACACTGGATTCGTGCGCACTCAGTGTAATATAATTTTGCATAACAACTATTTCTTACTGGGCGTTACCAACACGCATATTTTCTGCCTGTTTGTAGTCATGTTAATTATTATAAGTGAAATAACGTGATTTATAAATATATTATAAATAAAAGTTTAATTAAATTAAAAATAATTCCCTTTTATGTTAAAATATGTATACAACGCTTGTAATAGTATGGCACATTTACGAAACAACTGAACACGTCATACATGGGGCGATTTTTCAAAGGTATGATTAAAAAAGTAGGAATAAAACGTGAATAGAGTATAGCTAGTTGGGTATAGAAATACTTTCGGAATTGTCGTTTTTTTAAATATGAACAAGCTAGGAGAAATAAAAGAAAACTAATATGGCGACGGAAGGTTCCCCTTAAGGGGAAGCCTTAGCAAACATTTCGAAACTCTTGATGGTCACGTCTGCCCATACGGAAGGATTGCGACAAACCTTCCCAAGTCTACTGTATGCATTCCTGACATGTTCGATCCGTAACAGTGCGATATTATTACACGAGATGTGATTCAGTGGATCAAACTACAGATGCCACTTAGTGCTGACTTCCTTTCCTGTGGAGGAAACCCCTGATTACGCTATTATTAACCATTTTCACTCATTTTTTCTCTTTAATAAGTGGGGGCTGTAGGTAATTTTTCTTAACCTTTCCTGGGAAAACGCCGCCGTATTCTCAGAACATTTACCTACTGAGTTGCGCCAAACACTGATTTTACCGACAATATTTCACTACAGAGTACTCTTATAAGCTGTTCACGGTAAAGTGAGCAATTTTTAAAGGACGTAATAAAAATTACCTTTAATTTTTTTTTGTATCTTTTCAACAATTGTTAATATAAAATTTGTTACTTGACTAATAAACAGTGTATACATTTCACAAATGTCAATAAATAACGTGTGCGACCACAATAAAATATACATTTTTCTGTTATTATGCATGTACGGAGGCCTTATAAAGTGCTCATTGTGGTGAATAGCCTTAATTATTCAGTATTTTCGACTGCTAGTGGAGGCCGCGGTGGTGTAGTGGTTATACTCGCCTCCCACCTAAGCGAACCGGATTCGATTCCCAGCGGAATCGTTCCCGGATGTTTGTACGTGGGGATCGTGCCGGACGATGCCGCTGGTCGGCAGGTTTTCTCGGAGGTCTCCCGTCTCCCCCGTCCTTTCATTCCGGCGCTGATCCACACTCACCTCACTTCACCATCATCGGCTCTCAGGACCTCGATGTTGAGAGCCGCCNAAGCGCACCGCGAGGACACAGAGTAGATAAGCACACAGACACGAAATTGCGTGGCGACTCCTTTGATGTGGCGAAACCCATTCACTGATCGGCTGTATGGGGCCTCGTGTCTGATTGGCCACTGCATGCTGATTAGGGATTTCCGATTGGGTGAGCTGCCGGCTGGCGGGTAGGTTACCAAACGCAGATTGGCGAACGGCATTCCGACGGCTATTCACGGTAAAGTGAGCACTTTTTGAAGACCTCTCATTTCGAATAATATTCAATAAATATATTTCATTTTAGCCTTAGACGTCAACTTTCAAGTCCTGTGAAATACATACACTGCGTTTATTACTTACATGACAATATTTATTTTAAAAAGTAGCTGAAGAATAAAAAATCGCTGATAGAAAAAAAAAAAAAAGGAACTAGGGCCTGAAAAATGCTCACTTTACCGTGGACAACCTATATATCACGCTTGAGAGGCGGGACCCGGGGCTGCTTGTCGCCCCTGAGAGACGACTTGGAATGCGACCCTCAGATAGATGCGATGGAATGCATTAGTGAGGGAAAACGGCAGTACTCCGAGTAAACACACCGGGCAGCGGCAACACACGTGATTTAAGTTTACTGTAGCTCGAACTCAGATCACCTTGGTGGCAGGTTGGTGTGATAGCCAAACGGAAAATGATACGGGACGCTTTTAGACGCTTTCTGTCATCGAGGTCGCACACGAAGTGAATTTAATAACGTACACCGTACAAGGCAGAAGACGCCGTACAATAAGGGTACGTAGGTAGGGCTTAAACGTCTCGTTGACAGTGAGGTCATTAAGCGTGCTATTACCAAAAGTCTTACTTATTTTATATTTGAACCAAACGTTGTTCAGCTTGTACGCAAAGTCTGTGATACCATTTTCTCCGAATACAAAAACNTTATTTTATATTTGAACCAAACGTTGTTCAGCTTGTACGCAAAGTCTGTGATACCATTTTCTCCGAATACAAAAATACGCTTTATATTTCTTGGTTACTGCGTGACACGCATGACGTCACCAAATAACAAGCCATACATATGAAGGGAAAAAAAAGATCAAATATAAAGACATTTTTGCATATTTTTAAAAATGCATGTGCTGTTATTTGGTGATTACATATGTGTCACGCGGCAACCCACGGCATTTGTTCACACTGTGAATGTTATCATTAGTACAAATTAGTTGTATTTGTCATTATGGCTGCATCAAAACAAAAAAAAAACTTTGATTTTTACATCAAATTATTTAAACAATGTGAAGAGTTGTAATTTTTTTTTATTCTAAGAAATTCTCATGAAATGCAATGCGTACAAGTTGATCAACGATTGGCACAGCTATAAAATAATACATTTTTAGTATCAGACACGCTTAAGACGGAGCGAATTGCTCAGAGAAGCAGGAACGGGTCAGGAATGGGCCATGACCTGTAGTAAGGGACCATTCCAGCATTCGCGCGGAGTGATCTCGGGAAACTATAAAACATGGAAATCAGGATGACCAGTCTTATGGACCTATTTTACTGGGGTTTGCGGCTGGAGTTCGGCGAATAAGGGGCTGTTTCACCTTTGTGTTCTTAAGTTGAGGCCGCGGTGGCTGAGCGGTTAGACTGCTCGCCTCCCACCATGGCGGACCGGGTTCGCTCCGGATTTTCGCAAGTGGGAATCGTGCCGTATGATGCCGCTGGTCGGCGGGTTTTTTTTCCGGGCATCTCCCGGTTCCCCCGCTCTTGCATTCCGGCACTTCTCCATTCTCACCTCATTACACCTTCATCGGCTCCCGAGACCTCGTTGTTAAGAGCCGCTCTAGTCTCTCAACTCGGCTGAACTCAGCGTAAGTATGTTACTCTGTGGCTGTGCAACACAGCGATCGTCCCGGGCGAATCGCACAGCGAAACCCATTAATTACGTGTTTTCGTACAGTGCTGGATACAGGTAACTCACGTCTACCATATCTTCAACGCGTGAATTTTGCGAGACATTACATTGTAAACCCCCAGGAGTAGGGCC
>NQII01000231.1:853309-863438 GCA_002778355.1 Clitarchus hookeri
GCCACTGTCTTAAAAGCCTGGCAAGGGGTGGAAAGGGGGGGGGGGATGTGCGCAATTTTTTTTTCGAGGAGGCAGTGCTGAAGTGTGCACGTTAATCACTCACCCTACGCACGTGTGTGCGGGCACGACCCACGCAAATGAATACGACGTTGGGGCGTGGTGCGGCATGTGAATAACGACACGCCTCCTTTACCTCAGACCTGGTCTGCGTCACAGAACACACGAGCACACGAGAGTAGGGGAGGCAGCGTGTACCGCCACTGTCCGGCGACACGTCACAACGCCGTTTGCCTGGGAACTTGCTCGTCAAACCGCCATTGTTCATCACTGCCGAAGCTCAGAGCGGGGGTAGACCAGGCCCCGTGAGGGGTCCATTACCACCCAATGGGGTTTTTCATAGCCTACAGGGAGATTAGGAAGGAGCTATATTGGCCCNCCCGTGAGGGGTCCATTACCACCCAATGGGGTTTTTCATAGCCTACAGGGAGATTAGGAAGGAGCTATATTGGCCCACTCCCCGCACCATCCCAAACTGTAGTTACAGAGGTTGCCCTCTGCAGCTAACGTTTATCTTTATGAGCCGACTGAGTTTCCCCAGATTGGCCCAGGTGTTTTATGCTCGTCAAACGGCAGCCCATGCCAGGGTATAAAACCGGACTAGGATGACGGTACCCACCAATCTTCANTGTTTTATGCTCGTCAAACGGCAGCCCATGCCAGGGTATAAAACCGGACTAGGATGACGGTACCCACCAATCTTCAGAGGGACTCCGCGTCTCCCTGCCCGTGGGTGGCGGCCCTGGAGGTGGGGCATGGGGAAACCCCACTCGTGCCATGGAAAATAAGAGGTAGCACGGGATGATCAGGTGAGCCCCATCGGTGGTTCTCACTGGTGTACTGGTCAACAGAGGTTGGACTCGTGCTGGCAGTGGTTGACTCCGCATGCTGGAGGAGGCTCGGAGAGATTCCCCCTCTTGCTGAAGAGCCGGGCGGTGAGAAGGCACCTGCTCCGGTGGCGTCCTGAGATGACGTCAGGGGTGTGGGTAGTGCTCCGGATAGACCACATGCTTGGTTAACTGAGTACTAGGATCTCAGATCTTGTGGTAGGACACGCTCGGTGCGATCTAATGAATCAGATCGGGGCTTCGTATTTGGTCAACTTCGGTGAGCGCTGGTCATGTCTGCGATGAGAGGGCGTGATCCCTCTCCCCCGCGGCCGGTGTGCGGAATGGCCGTAATGGCTAAGAGCGCCTCGTTAAAAAATAAGAGCATGGCTGTGATGGCTGTGTATCACACTTATATATAGCCTGAAGTGAAGTAGTTATTCAGACACGATGCAAGTTATTATGACCTAGCGAACGGGCGCGCCCACATCAAAGGAGCCGCCAAGCCGCCTCGTCTCATCCACTTGACTAATCGTCGCAATACGGGATGTGCGGCAGGCGATGTGTCCGCAAATCGTATCCTCTCTGATAAAGGCTATTCACGGTAAAACGAGCACTTCTGAAATCAACCTCTGAAAAATGCCACTACCCTATACCTGCATATATTTTCCCCGAACGCACCGACTGGCGTGCGCCCAGTTAAGTTAGTAACGAAGGAGAGGAAGCAGTTCCATGTCTAAACGTTGAATTAAATGTTCTGAGTAAACATTTGTGAAAACTGAGATTATTTCTTTTTACTTTCAACTTTTTTAGTACATATAAGTATATTGAATAAGAAATATGTAAAAAAATTTACTTTTCTAATAATTTTACAATTTCACTTCGCCGACGCACGGATAAAGTGACGAGGTAGTGTTAATTTTACATGTGGTGGAATAATACGCAATGTGCATGCAAATAGATCTTAAGCAGGGCTTTCAGAAGTGCTCAGTTTACCCGAACAGCCTAAATTTTTTAACCCTTCAAGGTCACGTACTGCCGTAAGGAAGCCCTGCGATGGCAATGGAAAATACCACAAACAAGCTCCACGTGTGTGCTTCTCCCTCAGAGTTTCAAGCGATGGCTATAGGATGGCAATACAGTCATCTGGTCAGAAAAGATACAGCCCTGCGCTATAGTAAACAAAAACACTGTTTTACAGAACAAATATCGTAAAACGGAGGGCTTCTTACAGCGATTTTTGCTGGCTCTGACACTTTCCAACGACCACATTTATGTTTCAATAACAAAATTGGCGACAATATCGACTTTCATTTGTGCTCGGGGAAAAAATTTTTACATTGAAATATTTTATAGTTTTTTTTTTTTAATTACAATAGACACAACTGCTTAGAATGATACCCATATGACAACTAGGGAGGTTCCTTAAGAGAAGTCCATTGCCACGCGTTCAAGTTCAAGAAGCGAGGGAGCGATACGGGCGACACTAACACGCACGCCCGGTGCCTCATCGCCCCTACGCGCAAGGCGTGCAGTGTTTCCCTCGTGGTCCTGCACTGTGTAAATTAGATCTGTAACAGTTGCGTTTTATTACACGCCATGAAAGCCCAAAGGTTAAACTACGCCATTATGTTTGTACTTTTCTCTTGGCGCTTAAGAAAACTGCATAGGCGCGCTTTGAAAATACGATATTTGTCCATTTTTCACTTTTTTTTTTCTCCTACAATATACTTAATATCATAAAAGTAAAAATGTAGAGGCACAGATAGTTAATTTTTTTACCTTTTCTGACAAAAGGCCGTATTTAAAGAACATTTATTTTCCCGAGATACGCGAATATGCCCAAACAACGACTTCCCAGAAAACGTGTCACCGTGGACTCCTCTTGAACTATCGGGGATCCTCCGCATCGTTTGGAAAACTCGCCGTTCGACAGCCTCCGAGACAGCCGCGGTCGAACGGCTTTGCTTACGCGTGACTTGAAACCCTCGCCCACTGCTAACACCGTGAAGGTCGCGCGCCAACCAACCGCAGAATACGCAAGGACACAGCAAAGAAACAACCGCAGAACTGTGCTTGGACAGGCAACGTATCATGTATGGAATTTCGTTTCGGAAGGGCGAGGAGCATGCTCGTAGCCTGTGTGGAACGAGAGGGGAGCATAAATGAAGGACTCATATCTTTCTGCAGCGCTCGCACACACACATACACACACACACAAACACGAATTATATATATGCGTGTGTCTGTAAAGGCCGTCAACGGTAAACTGAGAACTTTCAAAAGTCCCCACCCCCCGTAACAGCTACTGCTGCATGCACATTGTGTATTCTTCCGCCACGGGCTATGTAAAATTAATATTGCAACGGGCCTGACCACTTAGTTCATGCGTCGGTCAATTAGTGAACGTGTGGCATTATCGAAAATAGTTCATATTTTACAAATATGCTACTTCTTACACTTACATGCACCAAATAAAACAGAAAGTAAAATAAATAACTTAAAATTTTCATAAATTTTTACGTAACACTATTTATTTGACAGTAAGAAATGGATCTACTTTCTCTCAGTCGTTACCAACTTTACTGAGGGCATGCCAGTGTGCCCGTCAAAATATATGCAGAAAGGAAATTTGCCAGGTTACTCTACATTACACAGATCTCAATAAGTATTGCCTGTGTAAAAATGAACACNCAAATTTTCATAAATTTTTACGTAACACTATTTATTTGACAGTAAGAAATGGATCTACTTTCTCTCAGTCGTTACCAACTTTACTGGGGGCATGCCAGTGTGCCCGTCAAAATATATGCAGAAAGGAAATTTGCCAGGTTACTCTACATTACACAGATCTCAANAGTTCATATTTTACAAATATGCTACTTCTTACACTTACATGCACCAAATAAAACAGAAAGTAAAATAAATAACTTAAAATTTTCATAAATTTTTACGTAACACTATTTATTTGACGGTAAGAAATGGATCTACTTTCTCTCAGTCGTTACCAACTTTACTGAGGGCATGCCAGTGTGCCCGTCAAAATATATGCAGAAAGGAAATTTGCCAGGTTACTCTACATTACACAGATCTCAANGGGCATGCCAGTGTGCCCGTCAAAATATATGCAGAAAGGAAATTTGCCAGGTTACTCTACATTACACAGATCTCAATAAGTATTGCCTGTGTAAAAATGAACACAATTAGTAAAATCATTAAATATTTAAATGATAATTAAATTTTCTTAATAATTAATATTTGTCCCTCCGTCTGACTGAAATTCTAGCAATGCCCATAGATGCCAGGTTTTATTCGTACTATGTAATCTTCAATATGCCACCTCCGTGCAACACATTAAAACACCACACGATAGCATACACTTTAAATATTTAATTTTATAATAATGATAGATCGTAGACGGAAGATACAAAGGGTCCAAGGATGAACTATAAAGCCGACCACCTCAACTGCTTGTTCGTGAGTAAGGACACCTTATTTTCGCGTAAAGATTTCACGATCAGTAGTTTTTCATAACACTTTAGCTCACGTCCACTTTCTTTATTGGATGGATTCCGTGTTACGCGTTTTAGGTGTTTTCGTGCGAATCACAGACGTGCAGTATTGGAGTTAGTTAATTCTGATTGGTCAGTCAAGTAGGAGAATGTCTTATCACAGAGACACGCCGCCAAAAAGGTATTGAAATCTATCCTGTACAGAGATCTTCTCGCGAAATTCGGGTGTCCCTGTTCATGTGTGATGCCACAGTTATATCGAAAATTTATATTGCACGACTTTTGTTACTGATTGTTAAGTTTCCCTTTCAGTCTATTGTAGAGTGTTTTTACACTTCGNAGTGGCCAATCACACACAATATACGTCCCCAGACGACTGACTTCGCTTACGTCCAAGGTACCGCCTCTCCATACTACTCTACACTATAAATCTGAATCAGCAAGAATTTCATAGTTTCAAACAGTTAACAGTACCTAACTGATTAAGCAGTCACTTCAGTGAAATCAACTGATGAATTAGTAGGAAAATTTAAATTTTTCCTTCCCTTATTGATTTTGTGACATTTTCCACTAATTCATCAGCCATTTTATCCACTGTTTNAGTGGCCAATCACACACAATATACGTCCCCAGACGACTGACTTCGCTTACGTCCAAGGTACCGCCTCTCCATACTGCTCTACACTATAAATCTGAATCAGTAAGAATTTCATAGTTTCAAACAGTTAACAGTACCTAACTGATTAAGCAGTCACTTCAGTGAAATCAACTGATGAATTAGTAGAAAAATTTAAATTTTTCCTTCCCTTATTGATTTTGTGACATTTTCCACTAATTCATCAGCCATTTTATCCACTGTTTTTGAGTGATTTGTTTTTTGACTGATTGATTGGTTAAACAACGTGTATCAAATGAAATAATAACGCATAAACTAATAAACCCAATACAAAATACTTCTAAAATGCGAGTTTCGTCTTTCATAACTCCATTTTACAAGGTAACATGAACATTCAGTCTTTCATTCCATTTTTACGTCCTTCATTTCGTTTTCACGTAATCGTCACAGCGATCGGTGTGAAGGTTTAAACTGCATTTAATATAGTGGAGTGGGTGCACTCAGACGTACTATCAGTTTTAATGATCCTAACGTTAACAATTCAACTAAAAACGAAAAGAAAGGGCGTACAATTTAAAATTACATAGTTTCGATGACCAAATATGACATGTATTTTCTTTCCCGTTTTGAACAGTGGCTTCGTAGCACAGACTTATGGCCTATAAGCAAAGTGGAGAGTGTTGTGGGTTCAATCTCGACCACATGCAAAATTTATTTTTACCTTTTTTAATTACTGTAAATTGCGCAATATCAATAGCAACTGTCAGAAATATATTTATTTCTCGTAATTATTTGTCTAAATTCAATAAAAACAATATTCAATTCACAGCAAGCAGTTGGCCATCACTTATTCAATCAGTTAAATTGTTTCACTGAAACAACCAGTGGTTTTCCACGGATTATATGTGGAGCCATTTTCACTGATTC
Source organism: Clitarchus hookeri (assembly GCA_002778355.1). Taxonomy (NCBI): domain Eukaryota; kingdom Metazoa; phylum Arthropoda; class Insecta; order Phasmatodea; family Phasmatidae; genus Clitarchus; species Clitarchus hookeri. Next base: position 859,249 of record NQII01000231.1, read on the forward strand.
GAGTAGTTAAATTTCACTGTGAATTAGTGGTTTTCCACTGGTTCGTATGTAGAGTGTAGAATACATGTGTGAAATAGTCTCTTATTCCGCAAACTCCAGCAAAATGGCGTCACTTGTCAATAACACGTCGGAACGCCGTTCGCCAATCAGCGTCTGGTAACTTGGTTGCCAGGCGGTAGACCAGCCAGTGCGGACCCTTTTTCAGCACGCAGCAGCCAATCGGACACAAGGCCCACTTCCACACCATCTAGCAGCCAGATGATGGGTACGCACACGTCGAAGTGGAGTAGAGGGGGCCGAAATGCAAGGGCGGGGTAAAACGGGAGATCCCCGAGAAAACCTGCTTACCAGCTGTATCGGCCGGCACGATTCCCACAAACGGAAATCAAGGAGTCCACCCCTCCCCCTCCCCTCCGGGGAATCGCACCCAGTTCGCCTATGTGGGAAGCAAGTAGTCTAACCACTACGCCACTGCGGCCCCTCACACGTCAAAGGAACCGCCTCGGTCTTTCGCCTCTGTAATTATTTCCTCTGTGCCATCATGCCAGTTCTCTTCTGGGTACTTAGCTATTCCGTGAACCGACGCGCAGTGGACGCTGTCCAAGGTCGCTCGCGAACTCTTGGCCGCGAGGACGAAGGTCTTGCGTAGTTCCTACTGACAGAAGACAAATAAGATAGTTTCATGTTAGCAGAGGTACAAAACGCTTGTGATAGTGGCATATCTAGGAAATAACCAAACACGTCATACATAAAAAGATTTTTTAAATTTATTCAAGAAGTGTGAAGAAACCCCGAATAGACTATAGCTAAATATTTAATGCATCACCAATTTAAAACTATAATCTGTTAACGGTAATGTGAGTACTGTTTGAAAGCCCTGCTTAAGATTACTTGTATGCGCATTGTGTATTCTTCCGTCATATCTTAAGTCAACAGTAACATTGCCACGTGAAACGGTGAAATTATTAGAAAATTAAGCATTTCACAAATTTGCTCATCCTTAGACTTACGTGCATTGGACAAATTAAACAGAAAGCACACTAAATAATTTCAGTATTCACATGGTTGCCGCTCGTACGGAAAACCTGGAAACAGGGAAACGTAAGGGAATTTGAAAACTGCGAGGGAAAATCAGGGATTTTCGAACACAGTGGTGAAACGTCACGGAATGCAGTGATGTGCAAGCTATATCTGGTGGCTTTTTCTATCATAAATTATTCACCTATGGTAACAGATCTTTGCATTCCATGCCAGAATACATTTTTATAGTTGTAAGTATCATTTTCCGGTGCCCATCGGTTTGGCCTTTACATGGTTACAACAGTAGTAAGCCTAGCTGCCACATTGCCATGTTTGACTTATGACATGTTGCAACCAGTTGAAGGCGCAATTACACTATGATCTGGCTATATAGCTACCTTTTTGTCAAAGTGAACATTTTTTTCACTACTGTTACAATTTTCATCACTATTAAGTATAACTGTTTAGGAGAGAAGTCGTTTTGAAATTTGTAACCAAACAAATTTAACTTTGTGCCACTATGTATACTACCAAAATTATATGAAATACAATTTCGAGGATTGTGACAAAAAGGTTTTAAGTTTTCCTTTATGTAGTGAGTTTTCTTCAGGTGCATTGTTTTTACAATATTTGAGCTGTTATTTTGGCATGAAAGTGTGCTACAAAAAAATACCAGGGAAAAAAAAAAGTTTTTCTGTGGAAATCAAGGAAAATATCAGGGAATTTTCAAATGGAAAAAAGCAGCCAACCCAGATTCACAAATGTTTGCTTAACACTTTTAATTACGACGTTAAGACACGGAACTTTCGCTCCGTCAACTTTACTGGGTCCATGCAGGTAGAGGCAGTGAGTGACGTTTTTCAAAGGCTGGTTTAAAAAGTGCTTGATAAGCTTGAAAAGTGCCTATAAGGAATTGCGTATATAATCGGATAAGTTCCTCGCCGATTGTGCTGTTAGCGAGCAGCGGCCTTTCGTTAATACAGCGATCCGCGTTCGATCACTCGTGGGTCCCCCGATACCACGTGGGATACACGAGCGCAGCAGATGGCCGGCGGGTTTTCTCGGGCACGCCTGTTACTGTCCCCATCGCATACCATCGCATTCCTAGCCACATCTAGACACATTTCGTGCATACTTCAAACTGCCTGGGAATGACAGATAAATCCTTTGGGCAGGTAAGCGGCCTGCGCTGAACATCAGCCTCGTCTCATAATCCTCCTATCTTTCTCTTAAAGTCGAGAACAACGTGCATGTGATATTACGTTGGTTGCGTTATCTATGATAAGAACTCATACTTCGCTTTGCTTGGGTTGGAACTTTCAAGACATCCCGTTTGTCAGATGCACTTGTTTTGGAGCTCTCTAACGCAGCCTCGAACTCGCTGTCGACGATACATCAATCCTTACCTATGCATCTACCTGAACAGTTTACTGTCGATCAGCTTGCATACCAAGCAGTTTGACTGTCTTGTCAGCTGATATTTTTCGAACAGTTGTCTGTTTCCTGCTGTCACGTCAGGGCATCTCGTTGTTGGTTAGTAGCAGTTTCGGCCATTTGCCTGTCGAGTTAGCTGCCGTTTCTGACCATTGGAGGTCTTTCAGCTGTCATTTTGGACAACTCTTCGTGGGTTAGTAATCGTTCAGGCCGTTTGGCTGTCGGTCAGCTGGTATTTATGGCAGTTGGCGGTCGTTCATCTGTCGTTTCGGACAGATCATTTGTCGGTTAGTAATCGTTTCGGCCACTTAGCTGTCGGTCAGTTGCTGTGTCGTACGAAAAGTGTGTATCAGCTGAAGGCTCGTGAAGAGACCCGGGCAAGGAGAAACTGAGGGGCGACTTGGTGCCAGTTTTGCACCTGGGTCCCCCGGCGCGGCATCAAAGCGAGGGCTCCACGTCTCGCGATAAACATCAGGGTTATCGAGAGCATGCTGCTGGGGGACCGGCGCTAGATCTGCTCTCCGCTGCCAGGTACCGACCCTCATATGGAAGGCTGGCCCTGTGGACGCGACACACCGACGGCAATTACGGCTTATTTATCACTGGGCGACCCCGCCCGAGGTGGCCGGGGGACATCCTTTTGAGACTCGCCGCGACCAATCACAACCGGCCCCGCCTCCGGCCCGAAATGCAGGAAGCTGCCCGTGCCTCTGACGCCGCGCACTCGACATGTTCTGTCCGAAAAGCCGTTATGCACCGAGAGTCTCCTCTCCACCGTGTACAAAACACCGCATTAAACAGTGCAATACGCGGCGTATCAAACTTAGACCGACACACCTCGCCAACAACCGCAAGAAATGTTTGTACTGACCCGTATCCACGAGCTGAAGTCAAATGGCGAACACTCATCATAGTAAAACCGTATATTGCTGCGTGTGCAAAAACTATGGGTGATGTAGAGTGTCGTTTGCGTGCAAAAATAAATGTATTGCAAGTTTGAATAACGTAAAACACTTAGAAATAACTCGAACAATCATAATAAAAAGGACAAAATTAAAAAAAAAAGACATACTATTACTCACCAATTGTTAATGTTAATGTCTCCTATCTACGCAGGACACAAAATTAAATTAATGCGTTCTTCTTAGCCGAATAACTTCAGTAATATTTCGTAAGTAATTACGAATATTTTCAGTACAAAAATAATTCGTATGCTCGTAAGTCGTTTTATTTTGTTAAGGGTGTGGGGTTTTAGTCCCATTTCTGGTATGTTTTTTTTTTCTTTTTTTTTTTTTTTTTCGTGAATTATATTTGGAAATAATTTTTTCCCTATTCTCTGTTATTAATTCGGGGGGAAAAAAGTTTATTTCCACTTCTCGCTATCGGAAGTTAAAATACAAGCCCATCACTTGTAATATTACAAATAAATGTTTTGCTGATTTTACAAGAAAATATTGTTTGTAGTTCTACAAAGAATTTTCTTGGCAACTGTGTTTCCAAGGATTTTTCTTGTAAAAGTCCAACAAAAAAAAATGTACAGTTCCGTTTCCTCAACCTCGCGCAGTCAATCAGCGAACGGGTTCTCCGCCACGCCATTTCGCCTCTGCGTTGTTACGTGCTCTGTGTCCACGTGCCGTACAGTTAACAGTCGTGCCAACGTTCCGCGGCGAGAGTTGCAGTCGGGGAAGGCACAAGCTACCATGCCTGGGCAAAGGCGCCTGCTACCAACCAGTCTG
>NQII01000231.1:867328-994105 GCA_002778355.1 Clitarchus hookeri
CCTGCTCCAGGTGTGTGTACGTGAAGAAGCGTGGGGGGTTGGAGGGAAAGGCTGTCCACCCACCAGTTGTCGAGTGATCACACACGAGCATCACTTTATCTCGCCAATAAAAAACCTCGGAGTGAATACAGTGTAGAGTCATGCCAGCTGCGCAATAAACATTCGTGCTCTCGGCCGCAGATCGCTTAAGAATACAGAGGTGAAACAGCTACTTGTACTGCGAGATCCAGCTGCACACGCCAGCAAAATGGCGTCACCGGCCAGCGACACGTCGTAACGCCGATCACCAATCAGTGCCTGGTAAGCTAATCGCCAGCCGCCAGCCCAGCCAATAGGGTACTTTTTTTGCAATACACAATAGCCAATTAGGCACAATAATCGCCCCCCAACCGCCACGCCATTTCGCCTGTGTGCTTATCCACTGTGGCTATGCGTTAGCCATGGTTATGGGTATTGTTATGCACGGTTGTAGCCATAGACTAAAGATGAGGTAGACTCGATTATATTCGTCTTCTGCGCATGTACTCCCCCAAAGCAACACCAATGTCAAAGTCACGAAGTCAACAATGATGAATGTGTTTATTTATATATATTTTTTTTAAGTGACAAGCACTGTTATATTAAATAAAATACTTTATACAAATTTTAATTTAATCAAACGGCATTACAAATTGATTGGATGAAGTATAGAACATATCAAAGCACTTGTTAACAAAACAGTATTCTAACCTCGAATCCAACCCACCCCGTGTTTGCTTGTCGTGTTGGCAGAAAAAACAGTTCAAAGTTGGGGCACGGAGAGGGGTTGTGCGCAGCCAGCGAGATCGCTCTACCTCATCTTTAGTGTATGGTTGTAGCAAGTGCCACTGCGCACAAAGTACTCAAGTCTCGCAACTATTGTTATCGTCGTGGTGTTTATTTCGACCGCGGCATGGCCCTTACTTGTTACGCGTGGCGTAATGCGATCGCATCGCCGCGCCGCCCGAACACATCTTGCGCGTGTTCCACGGCGCGCCACTTCCTTCCGTGTCTTCCGGAGCCGAGAGGAGCGTTTATTTTCTCGGCGTCGCGAGTGCATCAATCACCCGGACGCTGACGTCTCCATCAGCCGGTGACTCGTTTCACGCCTCATCACTCGCTGCACTTGTCGGCTTTTCACATCTATCTCTCCTGCCTGCGCAGCGCGAGCGACGCAGACTGCCGTCCGACAGCTGCGTCGCTGCTCTGACACAGGCGGCACAGGAATTCTCACGCGACAAAGGACACACACACAGTCACATATGCAGAGAGCACATAGGCACCTACTTTACTTTTTTCTAGAAGGGTACGGGATTGGGTGTTTGGGGGGGGGGAGTCTCAACGTTTTTGTAACCACACCCACGTCCATTTTAATCTTGTCACTCACCCGCACGTGGGAACCGTGTCGGGCGAGAGACTGTCGGGGTTTTCTCGCGGATCTCCTGTTTTCCCCCTCCATAGCATTCCGGCGCTGCTCCATTTTCACCTCGCTTCATCCTCATCGGCTCTCAAGACCTCAATGTTAAAGAGCCGCCCAAATCACTCCACCCCACTTATGACTCGCACGCGCGCACACACACACTCTCTGTCTCTCTTTCTCTCTTAATGCTTGTTGTTTGTGCGTGACGTTCGCACGAACGTAACACTTATTTTATTGTATACCGAAGTCTTTAACATATCTAGTTTCAAAAAATGAGAACACGGTATTAATAAAAATGTTTCTTGCAAAGTCGACGTAAATTATAAAAGTGTCCTTAAAACTACACAGTCTAAATCAAACATAACATTTTTTTCCAAAAAAAATTAAAATATAACACTTGCCCCTCCCCCTACCCCAAACCCTTACACGGTGCCTATGAAAGAGCGTACAGACCAGTTAGCGCGAAGATAGGACAGGGTAACCAATAAGAACGATTCTATGGCGATCGCACTAGTTCTTCATTAGGGCTCACTTACCTGTAGATGAGAGAAGTTGGGCGTGAATGAGAGAAGTGTGGGCTCCGTTAAACAGTCGAGGTCATCAGCGCCGACTGGGGTTACTTGGAGATGGATAATCGATGGAATGCAAAGGCGGGATAAACGGCCAAACACACAGGCCAAGCAACGTCCGCCACGATTCCCACATGTGAAAATCCTGAGTTAACTCGGTTCGCCGTGACAGAATGTGAGTGATGTGACCACTATTCAGCCGCCTAAAAAATCAAGCCTGTGTTACTAATGGAGGAATATGAGGTTGAAATGGAGGCTGTAGTGTGATGGTGGTGGTACGTGAACAAGATGTGACGTAATTAGACCGACAAACTTTGTGAGGTTATTTATTATTCAAAATAAAGTTGGAAATATGTATGAAACTCTCTAGCTAAGCAGAATATTAAGAGAGAGCTGAGTCTTTGAAAATCTAAATTTTAAAGGTTGTTTTGCGAAATGTCGGGAATGAGGTGAATTTAAATTACAGTTCTCCGAACATTTTTTTTTTATCGAGATTCTCAAGCTAAGAGAAAATTCTAATTAATGCCTTCAACCGTAATGAAAATAACAGGGGCGGGCGTCCTCTTATTGCGTGCAATTTTTTTACAGTCAGCAATTATGATCGTTCTATGCAGGTTTATTAGGTAGTACGACCTAATTTAAAAAAATTGCTCTCTTCTTACAACAGCCCAGGACCCACCCTTTTCGTGTAAAATGCACACGAAGCTCCACTTGCAGCGATGCAGCGCCTAGCAGGTAGGCATTACCACCTTCACGCGTCTATGACATGCTGCTGTGTTCACTGTACAGACGATTGAGGATACTTTTCAACGCCTGACGTAAACAACGTGTGCCATACATTTATCTGCCTACAGCACTGAAGCTGCCTGTTTCTGGCAACAGTCGGTGTGTGATTCACTGCAGGAAGTGATGGTATTGCCTAGCACCTGTAACTGCGTCGCTGCTGCGATCGTGGACACGTTGCAAATTAAGGATACTTACGACCGGTACTGTACGCAAAAAAAAAAGGCACAATGCCTAGTGATTTGAAAAGTATTCCTCGTAGCTAATCTGAATTTTTTATTTTATTTTCTGTACCTTCTTGGTATGAATGCCAGTATCATCGGGCACGCCGCACGTTGTTCATTGGTTGTAATACAAGTGTTGGACACAAGTACAGTTTTCACCAAAAAAAATAGGTGATTGCAACACTTGAATTCGGAAATTAATGTGTGAACAAACGGAATAAAGGTAAGAATACACATGGCTCATAATTAGAGACCTGAAAAATTCTCAAGTTCAATGACCTGTAGGCTATACTCCATTGTATGTAAAATAATGCAAATATCACTGTGACTTGTATTAGCGGAAGATGGTGATTCGGTTTGCATTTTATTGCTTGTTTGTTATTGGCTCAGAGTTGTCCAGGAGGTGTACACTAACGGCGTGGGCCAATAGAATAAGCAATACAAACGTACGAGAATTTGAATTCTAGCTTGTCCCAAAATGAAACAGCGATTTTTTCAGGTCTCTACTCATAATATAATACAGTCGTCTAAAAAGTTCTGGATATCTGTAAATAACTACATACGGCACACAGGTTCAGACAGCTTAAATATAGATTTTTATAATTAAGTATTATTGAGTTTTGGGAGGGGACATGTTACCGATGTATGTAAGTACAAGAAAATTTCGTATTTTAAACGACCTGTATGCTAGACTCGACGGTCTATGAATTTTCTAGCCTCAGTTTTCTGTTCATTGACTGCTAGCCCGTAGTTTTACCCCAGGCCAATGAGACACGAGATTCGGTCGTTGTATCCTTGTAGGGTTAAGCCGTGTCTGATAAATTATGATCCAATTGCAAACGTAACAGAAATGTTCACGTGTTTGAAGTCTAGCTTGTCCTAGAATGAATTCGCGAAAATGTCTAGTCCCTTCTCACACGCCTTCCCGTAGTAGGGCCAGCCGGCGTGGCGAACTGTTGCAAAGTAAGCTGGTGCTTGTGCACTGCTGTACATTCTCGGTGCACGCAGCAGGAACCAACAACCACTGTGGAGCCTAGGAAAACTTAATGCATTTCGACTATCTACAACGAGCAGGCAAGGGACCTATTACACACGTCCTGTGGCGTCAAATGCCGAACTACGTTTTAGTGGAGGTAGCGTAAATTGGAAAGTAACATGGTAAAGTACAGAGCTAACATCAGCCTACCTTGCAACAGTTCACCACACGCCACTGGCTACGGCCCTGGCCAGCATTATGCGTAAGGTTGAAAAGTAAAAAGCAGACGGAGTACAATCGGAATGAAACAGACAGACAGAGAGAGGGGGGGAGAGAGAGAGAGAGAGAGAGAGCGAGCGAAGGCCTATAGGCTGTTCAAGGTAAAAACTAGCACTTTTGAAAGCCCAGCTTAAGATCTACTTGTATGCACGTTGTGTATTATTTCATCTTATGTAAAATTAACATTGCAATGAACCTCATCACTTTATTCATGAGTCAGTCAAGTGAAACTGAAATTATTATAAAAATAAATATATTACAAATCTGCTCATTTTTACACTTTAGTACACTAAAAAAACAGAAAGCGAAATAAATAATTTACGTCACCACAAATGGTTACCTAACACTTTTTATTCGACGTTAAGATGCGTAAATACTTTCCATCCGTCATCACCAACTGTACTGGGCGCATGACACTCAATGTGTCCGTTAAAATACACGCAGGAAGGGCCAGCGACATTTTTCAAAGGTCGATTTCAAAAGTGCTCACTTCATCGTGACCAGCCTTTCCCGCCGCTCGCCTTTTGTAAAGAGCGTGCCGAGATGGCGCCACGGTTGACGGGCAGGCAAACAAGCGCGAGACGCTGAAATTCTAGTCGTTTNGGGGGGGGGGGAGCGACGACGTGTGTAACAATGCGGGACAGACAATCCATTATACCTGCGGCGGTTTATCTCTCTCTGTCAACAGCAGCGCGTCCGTGTGCGCGGGGAAATTTTTCCCTCGCCGCCCACACTCCACGGATTCCGCCGAGATCTGCCGAGTTCGCTCTCACCGAGTAACGATTACTTCCCAACGTTTCTGAAGTCATGCTCAAGTTCCACTTTCGGGATATTCCCCCGCCTCATGCAAACAAAGCTTAGTTAAATAAGTCTAGAAAATGTCACCAAAGTGACAGCGCACCACATTCGTGTGCACTCAGTTTAATAATATTTTCCGCAAGAACTGTTTTTTACATGGCATTGCCAACACACTTGTTTTCTTCCTGTTTTAATTCACTTTAATTATAAATAAAATATTAAAATTTGCAGATAAAATATAAGTACAAGTTCAATTCAACAAAAATAAAATACTTTTAAGTTAAAACAAGTATGAAATGCTTGTGATACACGGCAAACAACCAAACACTTCATACATGGGGTGATTTTTCAAGATTTGATTCAAAAAATTGAGTTGAGAGATTTGGACGGCTCTTGAGAGCCGATGAGGGTGAAATGAGGTGAGATTGGAGCAGCGCCGGAATGCAAGAGTGGGAGAAACGGGAGATCCCCGAGACATCGTCCGGCACGATTCCCACTTGCGAAAATCCGCAGCGACCCGGCCGGGGATTGAGCCCGGTTCGTCTTGGTGGGAGGCGAGCAGTCTAACCGCTCAGCTACCGCGGCCCCCGATTCAAAATGTGTACAGATACCGCGAAAAGACTTTACTAAGGATTAACCAGTTAAGTATATGTGTGCATGATCGAGGTCACGTTGCACACGAAGATTATTTATGGTTGACACTCGAACCGCACACGCCTGCAAAATGGCGTCACTGGCCAGTAAAATGTTGGAACGCCGTTCACCAATCAGCGCTCCGTAACCTACTATTACTCGGCCAGACTAAGGTTTATTCTACTCATGTTGGGACGCTCAGTGATTTTAGTTTCGAAACTAAAATTTTTCGCAACTTGGTAAGCGCTAGTGTCACATTGTGAGCAGGATTTTTTCTTTTTTCTACGTTAAAAATACAGAAAACATAATAGTTTAAATAATTATAAATCAAATATAAAATAGCTACTTAACTAAGTGAAATCTTTCTCTTTTTTATTATTCACGTAGCTCAAAATTCTAATTTAAAGCGACCTCTTTGGAACACTAGGGCTTACTTAGAGGCGGAAATTTTCCCTATGCCAAACTCTCCCTTAAGAAACTTCGTTTTGTTCCTAACCTGTGTAGAATCAACCTTAACCAAGCCAAGTGTGAAGTGGAGGAGGGGCGAGACCCAAGCGCTGCTGAGAGAGGAAAAACAACAGCGAGTACGGGAAATGCAATACCGCTAGCCGTCTGTGCGAGCGTGTGCACACCTGTCCACATGCATTTAAGAACGTGCATCACACGCCGGTCAAATTTAATTTTGAATGGTGAGTCACGGCACAGCATTTGTACCTGCAGTTCAAAATCAACCTGTATGTTGAGCACGGCTGCTGTTAGAAGCGCCCAGTTAACAGCAAACAGTGTATACCCACTCGGTGCTCATAAATTGCACGTCATACGTGAGCCGGACATCTTTAACGAGCAGCCTGGCGCGCCGGCTTCATGTAGGCATGGCAATTTGTACGGAGTTACAACATTTCCTGTCCGCTCACACTGGAGTTGCCCACCCATCTGAGGTCGTCTACGCGTCTGAAGCTCCGAGTGTTGAGGGCTACTCCGGCACTTGCAGACACGGATCCGTCCCTTCACCCCACGCCAGAAAACTGGCTACCATGCCCCGCGTGGGGCCGCGGTGGTGTAGTGGTCAGACCACTCACCTCCCGCCAAGGCGAACCTGGTTCGATTCCCGGCGGGGTCGCTCCCGCTCGTGGCAATCGTGCCGGACGATGCCGCTGGTTGGCGGGTTTCCTCGGGGATCTCCCGTTTCCCCCCGCGCTTTCTCACCTGTGCTGCTCCGTAGTCACCTCGCTTCAACCTCACCGGCTCTCACGGCCTCGATGTTGAGAGCCGCCCAAATCTCGTCACTCACTCATTCGGGATGCATCAACGCTAGGCGCAGGCAAGCCGCAAATCCGCTTCTTGTGCACCGCGTCCTGTGCGTTGCACACCCTTACAGTAGGGGTTGGATGAACCCCAGCGCGAGTGGCGCGAAGAGGAAAAAGTCTCTCCCCCGCCACGAGAATTCCCAAAGCACTAAGGAAGCCGGTGGGCTCTTTTTAGGGTCGGCGGTGGAGGGAAAGATCAGGCGAAGCTCCTCAAGATGGACGGCGATGGAAAACGAGGGAACAATAGTCGTATTTTATCCGCTNCCCCCCGATTCAAAACATTCCAGGGGCTCTGTCGAAACAAACAGAAGCCGAGCGGGCAGGCCCGCCTGTGTCTGCAACAAGGGACCCCGTTGTCGGCCTGTCCGACCAACTCTCGCCGGACGTATACTACACCACGCGCCAGATATATGCGAGCTCTTAGCATCGAGGTCGTGCGTGGGACGGAGCCGGAATGCATGGACGGAGGAAGAAGGGAGATCCCCGAGAAAACCCGCCGACCAGCGGCATCGTCAGGCGCGATTCCCACTTGCGAAAATCCGGGGGCGGCTCCGCCGGGAGTCGAACCCGGTTCGCCTAGGTGGGAGGCGAGTAGTATGACCACTACACCACACTACCGCGGCCCTGTTGGATGTTTGTGGATAACGAAAACATTGCTGCAAGTGTAAGACAACCGTTCAGACACTTTCCAAAAGAAAAGTTTTGCATTAACCAACGACTTTAAATTCAAATAGGAATTCATGTTAAGTAATACACAGTTTGAATATGTTTTGCGCGGCATGGATGGATTACTTGAAAACAAAACAAACAAATTTTAAAACTTTTTTTCAGCAAAACAAACATTGCAGATTGGGTTACATTTGCTCTGGAACTGTAGGCAGTAACATGAAGTGTCAAAACTAATCGTAATTTACAAAACCACGAAGGTCCACTTGTAACAGCAGTCAACTAGTTTTGTATAACCAATCTACAACTGTAGAAATAGTACGGATTTTTACAAGTTTCGTCTCTCTGCTTGTGTTACGTGACTCGCTGCTACAAACGTGCAAGTCAGGAAGTTGTAGACTTGTGGACTTGTAGGAGTTGTATGATAGTCCCCTGGAATCTGTTAAACAGAGCACGANGGGGGGGGGGGGGTGTAGATGAGCAGGTTAGAGCATGACACACCATGTAAAGAACAATAGAAAACATTTTGCTTGGTGACTATTTTTCACCCATACACCATTGTCCCCTCCGTATTTTCAAAGTCATCCACTACTGTTGACGAGAGTACACCACTTTCGTCTCGGTTTTGACTGTCAACACAACAGAGATGTACTATTATGTCATAGATACTTTGACTTTTGAAAACTAATTTACCTTCGCAGTACTGAACTTATTGAAGGTGTTAATATATTCCGATCAGTTTGTATAGTCAATTCTCGCATTCCTGATGCTCTGCTAATGCTCTACGTCCAGGATATGTTTCCGCCGCATGCTACGAACCATAACTGAGTTTAAAAAAATTACACCACGTGCGCACTCAGTGTAACACTATTTTGCATAAGAACTATTTCTCATTGGGAATTACCAACACACGTATATTTTCTCTCTGTTTTATTAGTATTAATTATAAATTAAATATTATGATTTACGTATTACATGTAAGTTAAAGTTAGATTTAATATCAAAAAAGACAATTTTATGTTAACACGAGTATAAAACGGTTGTAATACATTGCATATGTAGGAAACAATCAAACACGCCAAACATGGGGTGATTTTCCAATGTTTCGATTCAAAAAGTGCGAAGAACCTGCGAATAGACAATGGTAAGAACTCCGCGCAGTGTTCTCAAGTTGCCTGCTCCTCCAANCAAAAAGTGCGAAGAACCTGCGAATAGACAATGGTAAGAACTCCGCGCAGTGTTCTCAAGTTGCCTGCTCCTCCAAGAGACAGCGGCCGAGATCAAGGCTATTCGTAACCTTGGTCCGCTCTCGCATATGTATGGCGCGAAGTGTAGAAAACAGCCAAGGAGAGCGAGCGAGAGAGAAAGTTTTGGGCTCCATGCTAATGACAACTTCAGCGGGCGATGAGGCGTGAAACGAGGATGACGTCACCGGGCGATGGAGATGTCAGCATCCGTGTGATTGATGCAGGCCGACGCCTGAAACGGGGAGATAAAAAAAAACGCGCGTCTGTTCGTTTGAAGACACCGGGGGAATTGCGGCGCTTTGGAAGTTCCCAGGCAAATGCGGCGATGAGAAGCAGGGAACGAAGTAAGACGGGACCTGTTTATAAGCCGCACGCACTCGCTCGCTACTTCGGATCATCTCAGTCCCGTTGGGAGTATCGAACGACTCCTCTATCTGTAGCCGCTAATTGTCAATTACAAAAACTTCTAGGAAGAGCACATCTACATTTCTTATAGTCCATTCGCGGTAACTTCCAACTTTTCTGAAGCCCTGCTGATGTTCTACTTCTAGGATAATCCTACGCCTCATGCAAACAAAGCTTAACGGAGTCTAGAATATTACACCGCTTTCGTACGTTCTCAGTGTAATAATATTTTGCATAAGAACTATTTCTTGATAGGCAATACCAACACACCAATTTTTTCACTGTTTTATTCATATAAATTATAAATAAAGTATTATAATTTATAAATAAAAACCCAAGTAAAAGTTTTATTTAATGAAAAATAAGGAATTTTCATGTTAACACGAGTATAAAACGCTTGCTATACATGACATATTTAGGAAACAATCAATCACATCATATATGGGGCAATTTTTCAAAGGTTTGACTAAAAGAGTATGAAGAAGCCGCGAATAGGCTATAGCATAGATCTCCTGCATCAATGCTGTGAACTTGTAAATTTTGTTCCAGCTGACGGAAGGTTTCAGAATTGGCTACTTCTGATAATAAAAAAAAACTAATGCGGCCTGCAACATTCATCATGTTTCATCATTTAAAATGTTAATTTTTTTAAAAATACATAGTATGCAGTGCTCAGGTTTCTAAAAAGTTCTACTGGTCCTTCAGTCAGTTGTGTACAGCATACATATTAAGGATAAAAATTTTCTCCGAGTGTATCGAGGATTCACTGAAGAGTTGTGTTGAAGTGAACTGTATCATTCTTCTTCTGGTTATGNAATTTTCTCCGAGTGTATCGAGGATTCACTGAAGAGTTGTGTTGAAGTGAACTGTATCATTCTTCTTCTGGTTATGCAACAGTCAATACCAATCGGTTATGTCAGAGATTGCACGCTGCTAATTATGCAGCAAACGCGCATAACACTTGTTAACACAAAAATTTCTCTTTGCAATGGTTGTCACTGAAAACAGGCAAATTTAAACTCTGCATTGCATATCGCGTGGTAAATTAAACGGTATTACTTACACACGATCTTAAAGTAACTACATGTCTCCATCTTACTTTGTATTTCGATAACTTAAAATTTGGTTATACATAACAAATGTGTGTGTGCTACCTTGTTCACCCCCACTGAAGGCCCCTGTAAGTATAGGCATACCACAAGGCAAAAATGTCACGCATATCGTCTACAATTGCAGGGTGAGCAAATACGTCGGAGTTAGTAGAAATATGTATATACACATTGCAGGCAGGGTTGTCAGATAATTTTTAAACTACGCTGCAAATCCTGCTGTGCGAACAGTTTGCAGTCGCCAAGACACAATTTTACTAGAAAATGAAACCTAAATCATAGTCTATATCATTGAGCAGAAAACAAGACAGAATCAATACTGTCTGTTGTCAATACTGATTGTTGTCAAGCCATCGACGGGCGCATGAAAGGTAATAATAATACCATAAACTGGGGTTACTTTGTACCTGCTGGGGTAACTTTACTTGGTGCACTTATATGTCATGTTACATATTACTTAGTAAAATATAAGTTTATTACTTTCACACGATATGCATGTAACGCAGTGTTGGTTTTTATTACTTTTAAGTTATAACCTTAAGTAGATGGCCTTATTGAAGCCTTAAATGCGTTGCAGGGTGTGTACAACGAAACTATTAAACACGTCCCCAATAGGTTTACCAACGAAAAAAGTACAGTCCAGACGATGACGGAATTGTACTTTCAAGACATCGCAAACATCGGGAACATTGTTTTAATGCCCTCCAACATAGCTAATGACGGCTTTTTCAGGCTGCTGTATCTCAAAATGTATGAATCGTATACATTCGGAGAGCATTTATTGTACTTTGCTGCACAGTCGTGTCCAATAACATTATAGGGTCACCGCTTAAAGTCACGTTACGAGGAGTCGCCGGCGGAAAGACTGCGCATCAGTTGAGTGCCTTGCGCGTAGAGGCGACACCGCTTTGCATACGCCGGTCTGCGTCGCCCTTAACGCTTCTTCGATTTAGCCTTATTAACACAAATATACCTCCTCACTAGGCGACCACCTTAAACTATGATCAACGTCGTAAATGTTCGTGCTTGCTTCCCCAACGACAATGAAGGCCCCTTCGTATATAGGCACACCACAAGGCAGGTTTGTAGCATACGTCACCTACAACTGCAGGGTTAGAATATACGTCGCAGTTAGCGTTAACGTGTGTTCCACGCAAGTTTACCTGAAAGTTGAAAGACATTCCGCGATACATCGGCCTCAAAAAAGTTTTGCACCACAGGNAGAATATACGTCGCAGTTAGCGTTAACGCGTGTTCCACGCAAGTTTACCTGAAAGTTGAAAGACATTCCGCGATACATCGGCCTCAAAAAAGTTTTGCACCACAGGGATTTCTGAGTTGACTTGGTTGCTCACGGCCCAGGAGAAATGTCGTATAAATATTCCCCTCGTAATTTTCTGTGAGAAATCACCTCCTGGAGTTTGTCGGTTATTTTCTAGTAACACGTTGTATACACATCTCACATCTAGCCTGCTGGAAGTCGTGATGTCGCTACAGAATTTCGCCGAGTGTTGAAAGCTTTAATGACTCCAGTCCGTACTTACGTTGAGTTATCTGCAGTCCACGGGGCAAGGGTTATTCTCAAAGGTCGATTCCGAAGGTGTGCTCAATTAACCGTCGAGTCAGTTAACAGCAGTCAGCGGACGAGAGTTCTAATTAAATTGTCGGAGAGAGAGAGAGAGAGAGAGAGAGAGAGAGAGAGAGAGAGANCAGGCACAAAGAACAGCTCTCCCTTGTGCACTCTCCCGGCGCTTGTAAATCCGACTTTACGAGTTAGTGGTCCGGGCATATTTATTTCATTTATTTATTTATTCCTATAACTCCATCTATCTCCTCATGGACAGAAGCCATGAGATATAGCGCTCGTCAAACTCATAATAAACCTTTAACATTACATGAGCACAATAATACAGTACAACAATAACAATAATGAGTAGGCTATAGCAAAATAACGTGCATTAACATTAGAAGAACATAATTAACAGTAACAAACTGGTGTTAAAAGTTTAGTTACAGTAAATCTCACAGTTTCTTATGCTGAGTCCTTAATTGCTAATTTGATTGTATACTAGTTTCTAATTGCACTTAGCATAAGCTGAATCTTTGTTGTTATCGCGTTTATGTGCTCAGAACATAAATGTCCTGGGAATACGACTTTTTGCCAGAAAATATATAAAACAATTATCTAAGCCCGTACTGTGCTTCGAACGCGAAAACAAATCTCTGGACTGTGTACTCTTAAGGGAACCGCTTATTAAAATATCGTCTGTAAACTCAATCTTTGCACGTATACTCGTACATCAGTAAATAAATGTTCTGGGAGTAAAACTTTTTTCCCGTGAAAGGTAAAAAAAACCCAATTACATACAGCTACTACTTTGAACTTTTTTCATATTAAATATGTCTGTATACTGCAGATGACGACGTACCGTGCGTGTGGGGACAGACTGATGTGCCACGAACTCCAATATGAGGGTGTTTTATGTGACCGTACGGTCCGTAATCGCAGCGCGCACCATATGTCTGTCCTCGCCCTCGTTGGTGCTACGGATCCGTTGGCTTCCTGCACGTCGCTCAGCCCGTCCCTCCTCGACCTACTGATCCCATATCCGCTTCGCTGTTGTTGCAACTTCGCGGTAGGATAATCCGCAATCCTGATAGGCCACGACTCTCCCGCGGTCAAAGGCGTACACATGTTCGCGTGGTTGTCGTGTTCTTCGACGCGGCACACGAACGGTGGAGAAACACAATTCCACTACCTTGTAGCGGCTCCCCGACCTCCAATGATATACTCATTATCATGATCGCTATTGGCGTAGTTTCTACGCNCCACTACCTTGTAGCGGCTCCCCGACCTCCAATGATATACTCATTATCATGATCGCTATTGGCGTAGTTTCTACGCCTATAAGTTCGTTGTCCTTCACTGCTCTATGTATTCCCCCAATGTGGGGTCCTTCAGGTGCGTACTTCGTGGTGCTGCAATTTTAATTTCCAGCAGTGCAATATTTTTACAACGAAATATGATTTTAAACATTTCTTATTTTATTTCGAATAGTTATTACTAGAACAAAGCAGTAGTAAGACGTGGAATGAGACTTTAATAATTTTTAAGATATATATTCTGTTTTTAATAAAAGATATACTTTTAATATAGCCCATTGTACCATTAATTACATTCCACGTGTGATTTAAGGACTAAATGGTAAAATATATTTTTGAGTCTTGTGTACCAAATTGATGGGTTTGGTGTAGTGTGCCCAAATATGGATTCCTGCCCATGAGACCAGGGTTAGAAGTACTTTGTACGTCTGTCCCGGATATGTTATGGCCACGGGTGAATCGTACATCTTACCCTGATGAGGGAACACTCATGGTTCGGAAATTACATCAAATTGTGCTTATAAGTGGGCTTAGTGCAAACTTGACGCGTGCGTGCAGTGTGACTCTATGCTGGTATGCGTGGGCAGGCTTCGCTCCGTGTCGCACAGGTGGAATGATAGAGCGTGAGATTCGTCCACGCCAGGACAAATTTCACCAGAAGAAATATATGAGAAAACCGAGGTGGAATGACATATCATGATACTCTCCATGCCAGGTGAAAGAAGACCAGAAGGAATATGAGAAAACTCTGGTGGAATGACAGAGCATGATGAGAGAAGTTGCTTTAAAGGGGCAATGCACTCGAACATTCTTCAGACAAGAGTGATGTTGCATGTAATTAAAGAGCGTGAATGTCAGGGTAACTCCTCAACCCCTCATCTCCAAAAAGGAGTCATTAGCCCCATTGTGGGGTCATCGGCGGAAATTGTGCAAAAGTCAGCTGCATTGTGCAATACACATTTTTTTGTGAAAATATTTACCCGTTTGGAGGGAAATTCGGGAAATTTCGAGGCAAAGTCTGGCGATTTTGGAGGTTTTTGAGGGAAAAAAAGGGAAATTCCGAGGGACGTGTGACATCATCCAAGATAACGGTCAGCTCGTTACCCTCGTCCACGCCAGGACATCAGGTGGGCCAGAAGGAATATTTTGCTACTACTATTGTTATTGCCGATTCACGGTTTCTTCGCACTTTTTTTAATCAAACCTTTGAAAAATCACTTCTTGTATGACGTGTTTGATTGTTTTCTAAATATGTCATGGGTCGCAATAATTTTATACTTATGTTAACATCATACATAATATAATGTTTGTTTTTGTTTAAACTCGATTTTCACCTATATTTTGTCTACAACCTTCAATATTTCATTCATAATGAATATGAATAAAACTAGATAGAAAATAGGTGTGTTGGTACTGCCTCGTAAAAAGTAGTTATTATGCAAAATGTAATTTAACTGAGTGCGCAAGGATGCGAAGCATGATCGCTTTGGTGTAACTTTCTAGACTCAGTTAAGCTTTGTTTCTGTGTGGTGGGGGAATATCCTGAAAGTAGATTTTTAGCAGTGCTTCAGAAAAGTTACACTATTATATTAAAGAAAATTGCTGATAAGAATGTCCCTGTTTTACAATCTCCCAGAACTTTTTGTTATGTATCGGCGGCTAGGCTCACCGGCGCCAAGAGGACGCCCAGACGTCGGGCGTCCTCCAGACAGGGCGGTCTGCAAATAGCGCCGCGGCGCGGGCCCGCTTCACCTCGCCGCCTCCGAGACGCCAAGTAGTGCCAGTTCGACGCGGTAGATCCTGCCGCCCGGCTGTGTCGTTGTCCCACTTCCCCGCCTTGACCTGTCCTTATAGAGGTATTATCCCTTCCAACTTCGAATTTTCCTTATTTTTTATAATACAAATTTATGACCGGACTGTAAAACATTAAAGCTTGACATGACATAGAGAACTACTTAAAATAATTTTTTATGTTTGTACGTTTTCAGATACAGGCCTATCCGTGTTTTCCCATGGGGACTGAAATTATTAAATAACGAGGCAATATATTACTAGGGTTACAGGTTAGGGACGAATCATGTTAAAAAAAAAAAGTTGTATTTTGAAATACTGTAAAGCTTGGTTTTTAAATACTGGCTCTGTAAATTAAGTTATGAAGGAATATACGTAAATCCAAGGATGAGATCCTGCCTTCTTAAGGCTCCCGCCTACCTGGCCTTGAACTGCGTTTCAGTGGAATACACGTTTTCCCGGGAAACTAGTAAACGTGCGTGCAAAGCGCTGTATCTCAAACACACGTCAGATACATACTAAAGTATCCAAGGTCCCTGCATTGAACCTTCCTACAGACTTTCCTCCAATAAAATAATAGCGTGACGAGAACGCTGAGGGGCCGCGGTGGCTGAGCGGTTAGCCTGATCGCCTCCCACCAAAGGCCAACCGGGTTAAATCCCCGGCCGGGTCAC
Organism: Clitarchus hookeri; assembly: GCA_002778355.1. Lineage (NCBI taxonomy): Eukaryota > Metazoa > Arthropoda > Insecta > Phasmatodea > Phasmatidae > Clitarchus > Clitarchus hookeri. The sequence goes on from NQII01000231.1 coordinate 883,111, forward strand.
TCCCGGATTTTTGCATGTGGTAATCGTGCCGGACAATGCCACTGGTCGGCGGGTTTTCTCGGGGATCTCCCGTTTCCTCCATGCTCACCTCAATCACCCTCATCGGCTGTCAAGACCTCGCTGTTAAGAGCCGCTCAAATTACTTCACTCACTCAAGAGAACACTGCGCGCCAGTTGGAGAGCCTTGCGCTTAGTGGCGGTGCTGCACTTGATGCGCGTGGCATTGTCGCCCTTATGGCTGCCGCTCTTCTTGCCCTGAAACGCGTAAGAAAGCTCCAGGTTGGCGGGAGCATTAAGATATCCACGCATGAAATACGTCGCAAACCCCAGTAATATAACTGGGCGCTTATACCGACGAAGTCCAGCCGCACAAAATGGCCTCACCTGTCAGCGAAAAGTTGCAACGCTTTTGGCCAATCAGCGCCTGGTAACATTCTCGCCAGCCGGCAGCCCAGCCAACCACATGCCCCGTAAAATTTACGCGCAGGGCAATGGAACTGGGCCACTGCAGATTAAATGCCGAAGAGACACAACACGGTAAGATTGTGTATGCTCTCTTCACTGAGCTTCGCTGCGAAAAAATAATGCAGCTTGGATGAAATAGGCGGGCTCACGATTCACGAGTGATGTGTAGGTGCAGAAAAATTTTGCGAAAATATTTCAAGACAAATTATATTTCAAAACACCATAGGGTAGTTTACGTATCTTGATTGGCCGAATTACTTTTGACACGTGTTAACCGTCTGCGTACGAATCACGCAGGAGCCGTGCTGTTGTTGACGAATTCTGAGTGGCTCGGTCAACTTTGAAAACGCCTTCTGAAACAGACAGCAGCCACTGCTAATAGGCAAGCTGCTGTTGGGTGCTTATATTTTAGAAGTCTACCCTGCACTTATATTTTATCACGAAAAAATCACTAGCTCTAGTGCTGTGAGAATGCTGAGTTATTTTATTGGAGGGGGGACGTAATCAATAACTAATACAAGTAATTTTAATNCTCTAGTGCTGTGAGAATGCTGAGTTATTTTATTGGAGGGGGGACGTAATCAATAACTAATACAAGTAATTTTAATTCAGTTTTACGCGTTAAGGATAACGAGTCCTCAGTCTAATCGGAGAGTGATTTCGAAGAAAATGCATCATGGAAACACGATGGAATTTTTTTAGTGGCACACTGACGGAAAATCACTTAGGAAAACCCACCCCGCGTAGCCCATCAGTGTTGAAAGTCGTTGGTAAACGAACTGATAATTAGCATCCTTGATAAAGTTTTGGAGACTTTGTAACGAAGGAATGAAATCTTTCAAACAAGAGCTTAGTCCCTTGAGCTCTTTGGCTGTGGTCTTTCAGGGTATTGTAATTCTCACGTTCTAAGAATGCCATCTGGAGTCGAAAATGAGGTAAGGATTTGTATGCCAAAGAACGAAACTGTAGGTTCGAGCACAAGATTTTGGATGTAATATTGTGATGTGCGCTGCCGCTTTGAATTTCTCTGGATGCCATCATGATCATCGTCGACCTTGACCGTTCGGTGACCTCGACGATTCCAGATAGGTCAAAAAGTTTCGAATAATTTAAAAAATTGGGGAAAATTTAAAAACGAAATTGTAACCAATACAAATTAATTTTGAGCTTGATCTAACCATCGTCTTNCTCTAGTGCTGTGAGAATGCTGAGTTATTTTATTGGAGGGGGGACGTAATCAATAACTAATACAAGTAATTTTAACTCAGTTTTACGCGTTAAGGATAACGAGTCCTCAGTCTAATCGGAGAGTGATTTCGAAGAAAATGCATCATGGAAACACGATGGAATTTTTTTAGTGGCACACTGACGGAAAATCACTTAGGAAAACCCACCCCGCGTAGCCCATCCGNACACTGACGGAAAATCACTTAGGAAAACCCACCCCGCGTAGCCCATCAGTGTTGAAAGTCGTTGGTAAACGAACTGATAATTAGCATCCTTGATAAAGTTTTGGAGACTTTGTAACGAAGGAATGAAATCTTTCAAACAAGAGCGTAGTCCCTTGAGCTCTTTGGCTGTCGNGAGACTTTGTAACGAAGGAATGAAATCTTTCAAACAAGAGCTTAGTCCCTTGAGCTCTTTGGCTGTGGTCTTTCAGGGTATTGTAATTCTCACGTTCTAAGAATGCCATCTGGAGTCGAAAATGAGGTAAGGATTTGTATGCCAAAGAACGAAACTGTAGGTTCGAGCACAAGATTTTGGATGTAATATTGTGATGTGCGCTGCCGCTTTGAATTTCTCTGGATGCCATCATGATCATCGTCGACCTTGACCGTTCGGTGACCTCGACGATTCCATATAGGTCAAAAAGTTTCGAATAATTAAAAAAATTGGGGAAAATTTAAAAACGAAATTGTAACCAATACAAATTAATTTTGAGCTTGATCTAACCATCGTCTTGTTGCCAATGACAAAATAAATGAATTTTTGAAAAGTCTGAAACAATTCTAAAATGCTTTAAAATCTAGACATAATGTGGACTGAAAATGTCAAGTGTGTTATATTTCCTATTTGACAATAACCATAAAAAATGCACTAACGCAAATATTTTAAAAATCTACAGAAATTGGTGGTAGGGAAAAGTAAACCTTAAGCCCTCTTATAAACATAGCTGGTCGTCATTTCCCACCCTCCAAAACTACGACCACCAAATTCATACCACATTCATCACTTCCGACTGCAATAATGGAGATAAAGGCAAGCAGGCCTTAAGCCCTGTTACAAGCATAGTTGGTCTGCCTTTGCAAATCTTTGAAGTTTGGGAACATTTAACAATCGTCCACTCATGTAAATAAAATAAAGGTGTAGATATAGGCGCGTCGCAAAGTTATCGTTGCACGTAGGAGTGTAGGGTCTTAAATAGCACACACATACACATAGGCCTGCACGCACTCGTCTAGCAAACAGGTGCACACTGATTTCCCTCTACCCCCACTACAGAGAGAATTACAACATAGCTTCGTATTCGACCAGTTGGATGGTGATGTAAATTATTGCAACCATAGAAAACTGACCGGTTGTTTAACAGAAATGCTCGGCGTCGGCACTGCATGGAGGCAGCACTAAGGAGTCAGCAGTGAGGGGTCAGCATTGGGAGGTCGGCAGTTAGGGGTCAGCACTGTGTGGTCAGCAGTGAGGGGTCAGCAGTGAGTGGTCAGCATTGGGAGGTCGGCAGAAAGGGGTCAGTACTGTGTGGTCAGCAGTGTGTGGTCAGCAGTGAGGGGCCAGNGGTCAGCATTGGGAGGTCGGCAGAAAGGGGTCAGTACTGTGTGGTCAGCAGTGTGTGGTCAGCAGTGAGGGGCCAGCACGCAACGGTCGGGAAAACCAAGCGTAAAAAATATTTAACCACCCTTTGCATGAATAATCAGCCACATAACAAACAATAAAGTACATGCTATGAAATATATGAAATTACATCACGAGCATGATGCCGTAACGAGTATTAATATATAAAAAAATACCCGATGGAGCCACAGTAAATAATAGTGATATCAGTGTTTATCACGCCAAGAAGTTTAGTAAAAGCTAGGATGCACGCCGACATGAGGAAGAACGGATTATCACAAGGGCCAACCGCAAAAACTGCTACAATGCGTCAAGTGCGATACACATTATGCGACTTGTAAAGACTGTGTTCCTTTGCTTGCCACAAAAACTCATACGTTTTAAACCATAAGTTGTGCAAGAGACGTCGCTGCTACGAGCTGATGCAAACAGATATAGAAATAACAATTATAAATGCAAATAGGTTCACATCATAGACTTAAATTCAGGTAAACCGATCTCGCTGGTTGCGCACAACCAATCTCCGTGTCCCAACATTGAACTGCTTTACTGCCAATACGACTAGCAAAAACGGCGTGGATTGGATTTGAGGTTAGAATACTGTTTGGTAAAAAAAATTATAATTTGAGATGTTTGTATACTTCCTCTAACCAATTTATAACAGTGTTTATTTAAATTCAAATTGGTAAACGTATTTTATTCAATTACTACAGTTTGTCGTTTAAAAATTAAGATACAAACAAACACGTTCATCACTGTTGACCACGTGACTTTGCATGTTGTGTTGTTTTGGGGTAGGTCAATGTTGGGCACATGCGCAGAAGACGAGTAAGCGGTCTACCTCATCGTTAGTACATGGTTCACATCTGGACGTACTTATTGAAGGATACTGTTTATAACGGAGGTAAAAAAGTCAGTGTCTTGCGGTTTTTATGTACTTTATTTTTGGCATAACGGTAACATATTTTGGTTATTTTAGCAGAGTTTAAATATGTGTACCGTCCTTAGGAATCACTTNATTTTTGGCATAACGGTAACATATTTTGGTTATTTTAGCAGAGTTTAAATATGTGTACCGTCCTTAGGAATCACTTCAGAACGTAATTCGTATATATGTTTTCTCCTTTTTTCGTTAGACTCTAAAATTTTAACTTATCTGTAATTGCATATTTTTTAACGGACGCGCGAACCATTAAGTTTAAACTAATAAAACTCATGCAGTTATTATTATAGGTTAATTTTAGTTAGGATAGTTTAAATTATAAAAACACGCATTCACACATTATCGTATGTACGTTTACAGGGTCGGTTATGTTGGAATACTATGTTGCTGGGTTAAACGCCCATGTGTAGTTATGATGGCCGCCCACCAACGCATGCGCAGTAACCTTGGCCTCAGCTGTCCATGGACACTCGTCTCAAAAGTGCACAGGTGACCGCATACAGCGTATAAAACTTCACAGTCACTTGAAATGAGCGTGGCTGTACGTGGCAACGTTGATTTATAGTTGTGGCTACCGACTACCACTCCTTGCCGGAGAACATATATTCTCTCTCTCTCTATCTCTCCCTCCCTCCCGCTTTCTCTCTTTAAAGGCGCACATCAATGTGCACCATGCATAATCAGAAACAATATGCACTCAAATTAAGTAAAATAGTACAATAAAAAAAGTTGAACCTGGAAAGCTATTTTATTACAAACATCAGAGAGAATTTCGTGAATTAAGGTGGCCGCCTGGTTGAAGGGATTTGGCACGACTGATACTTAGAAGCGTGGGAGAGCTAGGAGCGACCGAGACATGCGCATCGACTCTCTCATCGCATCTACGCGCAAAGCACTGAACTGGCGTGCTGTCTTGCCGTCGATAACGCGCCTCTATGAGACTTTCAGCGGAGACTCTGGCATTTTATGAAGTCATGATAAAAAAATTAATGTTTGATGCGCGTCCCCATTCCTTGTTTAATGTTTTGTACCGGAATGTTCATACCTCAGATGACCGTGAAAACACCCGTTTGAGCCATTTTCACTACCACAAAAAATAATTCTTTAGTGAGAAACGGAGGAACTGAAAGACGTATACAGACGCGTACCGTTTCTTAAATGCTATTCGTAAGCAGACATAACTCAGACACGTTGGACGGTTTTTTAATAAAACTTTTTCTGCTGGAGATTTGCACACCGTTAGGCGGCCTCCTTAATCCGCAGCAGAGTAATAATTACGGACTGTGATCGTTTTCGAATGTTGATTTAAAAAGTGCTCATTTGCCGTGAACAGCCGGCTTTTACCAAGTCAGTTGCGTGTCGGGAATAGGTGGAATGTTTGGTGGGAAGGGGGGGGGGTAGCTGGGCCAGGAAACGATCAAGCACTCGAGGACTGCGGAACTAGGCTGGGACAATGGGAGCCGCCAATTTGCCACCGCGTAACGCAGTTGGGTAACTTCTCCAGCCGCGCCCCTCAAGGTCGCGATGCTGTTTACAACGCAAGGTCTTCCGCGCGGTTAGCGTCGTTTTTCCGACCGTCAGAGCGGATTTGACAGCAAGAGTCAATCGTATCATTACCACTGCCACGAACCTCTGCAGATCAGAGGTTACCATGCCCGATTATCGAACTTGTTACCGGGAGGAGTGAATCACGCCCGTGTAGGACACTCGGTGGAATGTTTCTATCAACTTCCACTCACTGTTCATGTGCAGAATAAAAACGTCAAACCTCCGTTCTCAACGAAGACAATTTATGAGCCCCGTCTAAATACAGCTCAATTTCCGTTTCATACAGCGCCGAGTGTTACATGTACATCAAATGCCCCATCGCCTTTAACCACAGTATTTAAGACGTGCTATATGTTACCACGGAGCTTATAAATACACAGATGCGAAATTGCGTGCGGAATGATGCAGGTGATCGGCGGGTTTTCTCGGGGACCTCCCGTTTTCCCTCGCCTTTGCATTCCGACACCGCTTCATAATCACATCACGTCACCCTCGTTGGCTATCGAGGGTTCTGCCTGCCTGGCGCTTTAACTGGGCTGCAGTGTGTCTGAAAACTTTTTTTTTTTACTCATTCTATTTGGGAGCCATCCAATATATTTAAAAAACAGCTTTTATCATCCTGCCGTATCTTAAAACATACTAGCCAGACACGAGTCAAACTACGATAGGAGCCTGTATTGAACTTTGCTACAGACTTATCATCAATAAAATGATAGGGTCGCCGCTGAAAATGCTATAGATAAACGCAGCACTTTGACTTTGACAGTTGTGTTGTTTTGGGGTAGGTCAATGTTGGGCACATGCGTAGAAGACGAGTAAGCGGTCAACCTCATCGTTAGTATATGGTTCACATCTGGACGTACTTATTGAAGGATACTGTTTATAACGGAGGTAAAAAAGTTAGTGTCTTGCGGTTTTTATGTACTTTATTTTGGCTTTACGGTAACATATTTTGGTTATTTCAGCAGAGTTTAAAGATGTGTACCTACCTTAGGAATCACTTTAGAACGTAATTCGTATATAGGTTTTCTCCTTTTTTCGTTAGACTCTAAAAATTTAACTTATCTGTAATTGCATATTTTTTAACGGACACGCAACCATTAAGTTAACTAAACGCCAAAGTTCAAAGCCTTGCGCGTAGCTTTTGCAGGGCGTGCCAGTTTAACCCTATTAGCTCCCGCACTTCTCGGCCAATAAAAAAAAAACTATGCAGGCAGGCGGGCCCCTCAAGACCTTGATGTTCAGAGCTGCCAAAACCTCTCCACTCCACTTCACTTACAGCCGAAATTCGTCCGTCGAATTTATATTCATTCCTTATATGTGAACACTAAGTATACACGCTTTGTGATACAAGTTCACGCGGGTATACGTGAACTAAGTGAATGATTTCTCCGGAATCCCTAAGTGTCAGATTGTCGAGGTCCGAAGAACCGCGTTTCTTTTACAGGAACTTCATTGGGGTTGTTGTAGGGAAAATTATCTGCCATTATGAAATAAACATTCTTCAGCGTGGATGAACTCGCTTTGGATTTCTCTCTTGCACATAAAGCTGCTCCGCTTCTGTAACGTCTCAGTCTTCCCGCGCACTAAATGTAAACACGCCAAAGACTTCAGTGAAAGATAAGTCACTTTTCTTTCTGCCGAGAGCGTACGAGTAAACAGCATATTGGCCACATCATAGGTTGACTGTAAATGTAGGGAAACTGTGCGTGTGTGTGTATGTGTGTTTGAAACATCCAGGTTACTTCACATATGGTAAAATACAGTGCATTTGAAAACGCATTTGGAAATTATTACAGGAAAATTAAATACTTGTGGTGGGGGGGGGGGTTGATGTCATAATATATGTGAAACGTTTATCACCAAATTTCCGGGATATTTGTTATACTGTGATGTAAACTAGGATAACATATGCAAACACTCGTCGATGCGTAGAGTTTCGAATAAAAATTATAGAAATGTTTGCTATTATTCTTTATTTAAAAATAATACTGAGAAAGATACATATGTAAAGGATTGAATTGTACTGTTTTCGATTTCAACCTAATTGAAGAGTGCCAACAGAAAACAAAATATATTTCTTTTCAGCAATGTAGTATGGTAGCGTTGTAGGAATGTTTTTACACGGGTCTAAAAGGCATCTCCTCCCTGTTTTCTTCAATCGCCTCCCGCAAGAAAAAAAAAAGAAGCATTTCGTGAGTGCGTGCCGTGCTTGGTAGCTGACTGCTGCGGGCTCGTTAGCAGTTTCCGCGCCGCGTGCGCAAACGAAGGACTGCCGGCGACGAGATGGTTTTGATGGCGGTGGGCGTGGTTACCTTGTCTTAAACGCTCGTGACGCCACGCCTTGTCGGGCCTGACCTGTGCCGAGGGGTCAAGGATGGCGGCGCCTATTTCTGTGGGCGCCTGTTCTCCCCCCCCTCCTACTAACATCCTCTCCTGTTCTCCCACCAACGTCTCGCGGCTTCTGGCCCCCTTCTCAACCAGCAGTGCGTAGTTTCTTCCTCTTCTCTCGAGACGTTGCCTGGCGACCGTCGACACCGAACCCCAAGCATGAGCATTTCAACCCCTTAAGGAGGCCTCCGTAGTGAACAAGGGGCCGCGGTGGTGTAGTGGCTAGACTACTCGCCTCCCAACTAGACGAACCGGGTTTGATCCCCGGCGGGGTCGCTCATGTATTTTCGCATGTAGGAATCGTGCCGTACGATGCCGCTGGTCAGAGGGTTTTGTCGGGGATCTCCCGTTTACTTCATTCCCGCGCTGCTCCATACTCACCTCGCTTCACCCTCATCGGATCTCAAGACCTCGCTGTTAAGAGCCACCCTAGTAAACAATTTTAAACGCCTCAAGGTCGTCTGGCAGTAAGGAAGCATTGCGGCTGCGATGAAAATGTTCATGAACAAGCTTCGCGTGTGTTCTGTCACCTTAGAGTAGTTTCCGATGTTCGTTTCCGTTTCTAATGAGAATTTTTTTCAAGTTGTTAAAACGGGCTTTTCATAATCAATTTTATGTATGAAATTTCCGGAAGTGTACGTATCATACTTTAGGGAAATGTAGCACACCTTTGTCTTTACTTCTACACTATAAAATGATATGGTAACCGCAGAGAATCTCAAGAGGAGGCGAGTCGACGATAGAACTTGCAAGCCAGTTTAGTGTCTTACGCATAGAGGCGATGAAGCATGCGATACGCGTACTCAGGTCGTCCTTAGACCGTAAATTTTTTTTTCTGATGAACTTCCTAACACGTAATGGAAGTTTGTTACCTGTATGTCGTGTGGGACAGTTACCATACATTAGTATACAAATACGGAAGTGTTTAGCACGGTTACTGTGTGGATTTGGTAATGACCGTGCCCATTTGACTGTTTCACACACCTGTTCAGGAGCGAAACCACGTGTGCATAAGGAGAAACTTCACCATAACAGTTTTCGTATCATTCCTATACACTGGTGTGGTAAATTTCCGAACTATTTCTTAGAGCGTAGCGCTTCTACACAACGCCTCCAGCCAGACGGGAACTGCCCAGCGAAGGATTTTAGGAGGGTCTCGGGTACCTTCCACAATATCGTTTTCAAACAAAAAAAGCACTGTGCCTTTTGAAGAGAACAACCATGCTACAAGAGAGCAAGCAGAAGTAAATTAATAAGAGTTTGTGGCTCACTCGAAGAACCTCCGAGTCGAATGCCGAAGTCCTGTGACCGCAACTCAGACGTGTTTGCTATACAGTACACGTCAAAAGTTGAAGTCCATTAGTAAATGTGTTAAATACTTTCCTGGNACAATATCGTTTTCAAACAAAAAAAGCACTGTGCCTTTTGAAGAGAACAACCATGCTACAAGAGAGCAAGCAGAAGTAAATTAATAAGAGTTTGTGGCTCACTCGAAGAACCTCCGAGTCGAATGCCGAAGTCCTGTGACCGCAACTCAGACATGTTTGCTATACAGTACACGTCAAAAGTTGAAGTCCATTAGTAAATGTGTTAAATACTTTCCTGGCATGAACTTTTCTAGCATAGTTACTGTCAAATCACGTTAGCATGATTAAATTATTGAAATCTGTCAAATAATTTGCTAATTAAGATTTTTNGCATAGTTACTGTCAAATCACGTTAGCATGATTAAATTATTGAAATCTGTCAAATAATTTGCTAATTAAGATTTTTGAGACGATTAGGTAAATGTGTAATTATCGTATACATTTTTTTAGTAAAACGCTATGTAGACACAATTATTTTACAAATACTTGAGTGTAATATTTTTGTATAAGTGCCTTTATAAATACACTTGAAATAAAACGTCAAATGAGGACCATTATAAATTTGCAAACAAGTTTTCTATTTTTATTGATTGAATTCACATTGTAAAGAAAATTAGCCATAAATTCACGAAATTTAAAAAATTAATATGTTTCTTACCAGTTGAGGTAGCGAGATGGGGTTTTCAGCAATAGTTAGTTGTCTTTCCACTCAAAAGATAACATTACAGATTTGTTACTGGGAAATTATAAATTCATTGATTGTTACTATCTATGTTTACACATACAGTTGTAGTGGAAGTTTTGTGCCGTTGTTGCATATAAAGTTGGGGGAAAAAAGTGTATTACCGATTATAAAATGGAAAATTGTTTTAATGGGCAAGTGTATCAAAACACAACGAGAAATTGCAGTCCATTTGGGCATTTATAATGCATGTGTATCAAACACAATATTTTTTATTTTAAGTCAGGTGCATTATTTACACGTGAAAACAATCTATGTGAAACATCAAGAAGTGTTCGTATGCTACCTAATTTTCAGTAAAGTTTTTGTTAAGGAGCATCAAATGATATTAGTGTTTTCTTATTTATGTTAGTGATTTACGTCATATATAATGTAACATTTAAGTTTTCATTTACATCTAGTGTGGTCACAAACTTTTGATGTGTACTGTAGTTAAATTAAAACTATTTACTGATTTTTCTCTTGTGGACCTATTCGCCTAATCTATTTGCCTATTAGGGAATAATGTTCAGTGAATCATTCTACTGGGTATTATTCGTTTTGGCGTTGGATGTGAAAATAAACGTTCCGATGCATTTCTTGAACCCAGCCACCTTTAGGTTGGGTATTATTCGTTTTCGTGTTGGATGTGAAAATAAACGTTCCCATCCATTTTCTTGACCCCAACACCATTAGGCTGTGTCAGTCTTGTGTTGGCTCAGAAATATGGTTTCTACTCTCAACAGATTTCATGGGAAAGGAAATATGCGAGAAAGCCACCCCATCCATCATCTGGGATCGAACCCAGACTTCACAAGCCGATGCAAGAAGCGTCAAGTAACTGATCCACCGGCGCGAATTGGGATACATACTTCTCGCGTGTGCGCCTACGGGTGTTTGTATATGCAACCCNAGTAACTGATCCACCGGCGCGAATTGGGATACATACTTCTCGCGTGTGCGCCTACGGGTGTTTGTATATGCAACCAGCTCAATACTCTTGCGTTGCGGCACGGACAGTTGAACAATGCGCGGGGCACATTCTCATTTCTTCAAGCAGAAAAGCAATAACGCGCACACATGCGATGTGGGAGAAAAAATAAAGTTGTTTGTATATATTTAGAAGCCCGTGTTTACGAATATTTTAAAATCCAGGAAAAAAAAAGTTCGTAAGCTCCGATGCAGTAATTTCGAAAGATGTCGAAAAATTATTTCATAATTAAACTCGTCTTGCAAATAGATAGCGGGTATCATTCGCCAGTTTGCGAACACCACGAAATTTACATATGATGTGTGCACACATAGGGAACTTGGAACTAGTTAAATTGGAATGCTGTAGTAATTCACAAGACAGTTTCTTGCATTTCGAGAACAGAAAATTGAGCCTTGGCTCACCATTATTTTTTCTCCCACCAGTAATAATATAATAATAAAAATTCATCGTTACGCACACTCACGCATAGCTTGCCGCCAGTGCACATAAAAACTCTTCAAAAAAGGCTTGCGGTAATTTTATAGAAGTTAACGAGATATGAAGGACATAGACGGAATCGTACATTGTCGCTTTCCGATGATGTAAAATTACCACACTAGTTATTTAATAAGCTTGTAATTATTCGCTGACGTTCTCATTCCACCCTTTAGTGGCATCGCCAAAATCTCAACAGCTTTGAAGTTCACTGTTGGTATACTCTCGTAGTTTTTTAATGTGCGAGTTTTAACTGAAGGGCTGTTGGCCTAGTTTGCAGACCTGGAATTGTGTTTCAAGTGACCCACGCGCGCGCGCCCTCAAACACACGTCGTTCTCGGATGTATTCTCGGCTGTGTACATGGAGGTCGTTCTGTGGGGAAAATATAAACAGCAGCAAACGTTTGTGACGTTTAGATGTCTTCATGATTAAAATTGTGGAAAAGTATTTTTTTACATTTTGGTTTTCGATTTTTACTCTTAGTTCTGAAAGCATTCAGGGTAAACTTTGCCATGGAAAGACGCTGTAAAACTGGAAGTAATTAAAACTTTTCCTTCGCAAATGTACTGGCATTCACGATAAGTCAGATACAGCGTCGCAGGAACACACCACTCGACCTCCGGTAGAGTCGCTCAGGGAGGTGAAAGCCAAAGCAGTGGCGTTAACAAATAAGGTGCCCGACTTGCAGAATTACGGTTTCGAACGCACGACTTTCGGATAGAACCTCCGTCTATAAGCATTGAAAGCAGTGCCTACGATAATGTCGTGAGTTTCCAACAGTTCTTGTAGTCGATGTCGAAACTTCCGTTATCACAAATTCATGAAGCTGCTACCTCCTCGCCGTCCCCTCCCCCCCCCTAGAAAGGCCAATAGTGGACTTTCTTTGTCTTGTGTGACTGTTCTTAGGGTTCACGAATACAAGGTAGGGATCAGTTTCTAGAATCGTGTTATTTTGTTAATTTTTCCGTTATAATCAGTTTGACTCCTTTGTGGTTAAAGTGGTTTAGATTTGTGGGCACGTGTAACTAATTTTGGTGAGGTCACCACATTTTTAAGATCCACAACCACAATGTTGACAAATTATTGGTGTAATAGGCTGGGACGCCACAAATAACTGTTCGGTTCTCAGCACTCCTGAACGTGAGTGAAAGTTTGTTAAATACGCCTTTATACTATAACTAAAAAAGAATCCTACCTTCCGATAGAAATAAAACCTCACGTTTATATCAAACATCGAACTGCACAGTTATCTAGGATGTCTCAAACGTTTTAAACGACAGGAAATAGAATATACACAGNTATATCAAACATCGAACTGCACAGTTATCTAGGATGTCTCAAACGTTTTAAACGACAGGAAATAGAATATACACAGTACAAAGCTGTTTTATACACTCGAGTTTGTTTTTGTCTGGTGCCACAAAACTGAGTATCCAGTTCTATACTACATGACCAACGTTTTCTTGCACGTTTGTTATTGGATTAAAAGATTTCTCCAATGCTTACAGAATAAATTGTGGTACAATTACGAAAGTAACAAACGTATACGTTTTCGAAGCCCTAACTACCCTCAAATAATCTGCCAGTTTTGCTCATTTCGAAGTAAACGGTTGTAAGCGCTATTTTGTCACTCGCATTGCTAGAAAGATGAAGAGCAACAAACCAGTATTTAAATGTTATATCGTATTTTAACCGATTAGTGTGCAATTTCTGTTCGAAAATGTAGGACATGGAATGGTTATTCACCAAAATAACTTAAGAGTAGAAATTTTTTTANTGTGCAATTTCTGTTCGAAAATGTAGGACATGGAATGGTTATTCACCAAAATAACTTAAGAGTAGAAATTTTTTTTATAATTTTTATAAAAAAAATTTATTGGCGAGCAGGATAACATATTAGTTATAGTTCAAAATTGTAGGTTGCCCAATTTGCTATTTCTTTCAATATTTTTTCCCCGTCACATTTTTTTCTAGAAACATGCTTGCTAAAGTCAGAAAAATAAAATAAAAGAGCACCCACACATGAGAAGTACTTTAGAAAGGGGTTATATGTTTCTTATCACAAGACAACCGAAAGAAGTTAAACCAAAATAAAGCGGATTCCATCAATTTAATTTAAAAGTGCTACAATTTTTGTAAACGTTGCCTAGTATCCCTTTCAAAAAAAATTATCTACATAATATTTTTACCGTTAAATTTTTATACATTATAATTTTAAGTCAAATTTTAATGTACGCCTTTTTAATTTTTTGATTTTTAAAATTTTATTTTCTTTCGTCTATGTTTGTGTGAACAAGAGAAATAAATAGTGGCTAGTTAATTTTTTATCTTGTAAATCACCCCCGAGTTAGGATATGCCGTAAACATTAACATTTTATTATTTTATTTATGAGCAAGTGAGTGAAGAGATCTGGGCACCTCTTAACATCGAGGTCTTGAGAGTCGGTGAGGGTGAAGCGAGGTGAGTGTGGAACATTGCAGGAATGAAAGGGCAAGGGGAAATAGGAGATCCCCGAGAAAACCCGCCGACCAGCGGCATCGACCGGCACGATTCCCACATGCGAAAATCTGGGGGGCGACCCCGCAAGGAATCGAAAGCTGGTTCGCCTCGGTGGAAGGCGAGTAGTATAACTACTACACCACCGCGGTCCCTCTTTTCTTTACTATGCCGGACGTCTTCGTCTGTGTGAACCATTCCACATAACAAACTAACTATTGCCGGTAGTGTACGTGATCAAACATTAGCACCGATACAGCCTCTCTGTAAGCGATGCTGTGTGTTTTTCCTATAACTGGCTACTTCCGGTGTTGTTCGACAACATAAATTCTTTCTGTTGAAAAAGTTTCAAAGAAAAAAATTTATATCTCAAGTAAAGAAAATTAGCTTTCCACGGTAAACTGAGCACTTTCGGCCAGCTTTAGTCGACCAAGAGAAACTGTGGTATTATTAGAAAAATAAACTTATTTCACGAATTAGCCCGACCTTACACTTATTTGCATTATAAAAACCAGAAAGCACAGGAAATCATTTCAGCATTCGTAAATGTTTACTCAACACTTTTAATTCAACGTCAAGGCGTGGAACTATTTTCTTTCCGTCATGTACAACTTTGCTTTGCGCATTCCAGTCAAAAGTTCCCTTTTAAATATATGCAGGTAGATAGCGACATTTTTCAAAAGTGCTCGAATAACCGGTATGAACAACCTGCAATTATAGATACTTGTTTGTCCAAATATTCCTTCTGTTGCGATAAATAAAAGTAAGAAAGTTGATGGTTTAGGCAAGGGGTTGACAAAATTAAGAATGGTCCAATCGCAGGTTATTCACACTTTTTGAATCAAATCTTTAAAAAAAATCATCCCATGTATGACGTGTTTGATTGTCTTCTAAATATTTCATGTATCATAAGCCTTTTATACTCATGTTACCGTAACAACGCCTTACTTTTTAATAAATTGAACCTATACTTATATTTTATCTATAAATTATATTTAATTTATTGCAATGAATAAAAAACAGGAGTAAGAAATAGTTCTTATGCAAAAAAATTATTACACTGAGTGCGCAGGAATCCGGTGCAATGTCTCCCTCTGGTGTAATGTTCTACACTCGGTTAAGCTTTGTTTGCTTTGGAAGTAGAACTCAAGTAGGGCTTCAGAATGTTGGAAGTAACAGCAAATGAACTACACTCGTTTTTCTTAACCATACAAATTTTTTTCACAACGTTGTTAGCACCGACGTACATTACCTTGGGTGGTTCTAGCTCGCGCGAGTGTTCCCGGCACTCTTGTGCCACTCTTGCACGCGTGGAGGGTGAACATCCCGTCGGTGGTCCAGCGCGAAATGGGTGCTCGCGCGCTTCGAACCAGGACGAGGCGCCTCTCAGGCACGCAACATCCATGCTCCCCGATGGGGGGGGGAGGGGAGAGGAGGGTTTAAAAATATCTCCCCCACCTTCCCCCACCACCACACCTCCCTCCCGCGGATTATAATGCGTTCCGGCCCCGGCGCCATTACGAGGGCGTATAGCGCCGCTCTCTTTTCAACAACTTGTTTTCTCCCCCCGCGGCCCCTCCATCCTCCCTAAACATCAAAGTAGCCATCACCGACGTTAAAAAATGGTTAACTAGCCGCTCCAGGTTGCACGAGCCGAACCCCGAGCTTCCTTTTTTTTTTTATTCGCCCGGTTTCTCTTTTATTCCCCATCCCCCACACCAACTCCGTGCAAGAGTTTTATCTTCCTTGTGATGCTCATATTGTGATGCCCGCGGTACACTCGTTGACCGAATAAACTGTGCCCTCTGACACGGTAAGTAGCCACACAGGGAAGATATTTCGTGGCGGTTACTTTTGATGTGGGCGTACACGTTCTATGATCGGCTGCACGAGGCTGTCGGAACGGGCTTTGTGTCTTGATTGGCTGCCGCGTGCTGCGAAGGGTTCCCTATTCGCATAGCTGCCGGGTGGCGAGTAGGTTACCAGGCGCTGATTGGGAAACTGCATTTCAATATTGTACTGACCAATGATGCCATTTTGCTGACGTGTTATATAAGCGGCAGTTTCATATATGTAGTCCCAAGTACTCTGTGCCTGGGACTCCTAATGTGCACTCGTCTGTACCGGCAGTGGGATTTAGGGAACTTTTTTTTTTTTTTAATAAGTTAAAATAATTGCGTGAATTTGAAAATAAAAAATATCCTGAGCGCGTTCTGATTGTTGTCATGCACAGCACATTAAAATCCTCATACCTGCCAGCGCCAATGTCATTCATTTTTAAAGCGAAAATGGCGTAAGTGTGACGTATGAGGAAACGTTAAACAGTAAGCGCATTTAGTATGCACTTTTTAAAAGAATATGTTTAGTGATAGTTTTGAAGAGGCGCGCATAGTGCTGCATGGTTATTCCGCGAAATTCGAATTCATCAAGCAATAATCAACCGTGATTGTTGGACGAAAATACAAATACTTACCTTCCGTAAGTATGCATTAGCGAATTTAAAAAAAAAACGTAAGTTGTGTAACTCCTTATTTTCGTGGAAATAGGGTTACCCCGAGAAAACTCACCAAGTTGTCGACATGCTTAAATTATAATGCCGCGCTCCGCTGGAGCTCGAGCCCAGACGTCGAAGTGGGAAGCAAACGCTTGAACTCTTCAAAAGGAAGCTTGTGTCGAAAACAAATACAGTAGGTCGAAGTGAGGGCCTGCGAAATCGCACAAGAACGATTGACTACGTCAGCACAGCGACGATCGAGTCACTGAGTACGGCCTATTCGCGGTTTATTCACACTTTTCGAATCAAACCTTTGAAATATCGCCCCATGTATTGCGTGTTTGGTTGTTTCCAAAAATATGTCACGTGTCGCAAGCGTTTTATATTTATGTCAACATGAAAGCATCTTATTTTTTGTTGGTGTGAACTATTAATTTTATTTTATATATAAATAGTAATATTTCATGTATAATATTAATATGAATAGAAACAGGGAGAAAATGTGTGTGTGGGTAGGCGTAGTAAAATATAGTTCTTACTGAGAGTGCTGTTAAAGTGAGTGCGCACGAATGTGGTGCGCTGTGCCTTCGGTGTAGTTTTCTAAACGTGGTTAAGCTTTGTTTGCATTAGGCGGAAGAATATCCTAAAAGCAAAACTTTAGCAGGGCTTCAGAAAAGTTGGAAATAACCGCGAATGGACTATCCATGAGAATGCAGAGGCAAAATTGTAGACTATACCGCTAACTCCAGCCGCACACGCCAGCAAAATGGCGTCGCGGGCTAGAACGCCGTTCGCCAATCAGCGCCAGGTAATCTACTCTCCAGCTGGCATGCCAACCAGTAGGGGGACCTTTCTCACAGCATGCGGTAGCCAATCAAGACACAAAGGCCCGTTATCGGAGCGTCACACGGTCGATCAGAGAATGGCTACACCCACGCCGAAGGAAACCGACACGCTATTCGTTCACTGATTGGCTGAGCGAGGCTGTGGGAACGGGTCCTGTATCTGATTGGCTGCTGGGTGCTGCGGATGGGTTCCGTGTTGGCCAGGGTGCCGGCTGGCAAGTAAGTTACCAGCCGCTAATTGCGAAGAGAGTTCCGACGTGTTGCTGGCCTGCGACGTCATTTCGCTGTCGTGTGCGGCTAGAGTTCGCGGGACAAGTGGCAAATTTCACCTCTGTATACTGACGTACTCCGTGCGCCGGTCGCCCACTGGGCGGGGGATGGAGTTATGTCAACGCAGTTTACCTAGCTTTCGCACAGTTGTTGACCAAAACCAATGCCCCGTTTTTGATAAATCAGTGCGAACTGCAACGAGTGGACGGTGGACATAAAGAAGAACCTGCGAACAGCTCGCATAAGTTTTTGAGGAGCCTCCATAATAACGACAAATTATAAAGTCCTCAAGGTCACGTCCGGGGCCGTAAGGAAGCGTTGTAAGCTTCGCGTATGTTTTGTTTCCTCAGAATTTTAAGCACCGTCGCTATAGTTTAAAATACTGTTTTACAGAAGAATACACATCGTAGACAGGTGGCCACATAACAGCGATTTCTGCTGACTTTGAAACTTTTCATCGATTACATTTGTTTCAATAATCCAAATCTATGAATTGGCGAAAAAAATATCTACTTTTCATATCTGCACTGAAAAAAAAACTGAATTGAGACTCGTGTGGCAACTTGCAGGTCCCTTAAGGGGCTCGCCTGTCTGGCGCTGAAATTGCACTGCAAGGTGTTTATAAAAATCAGTTTTTTTTAAGAAACTAAAACGTGCATTTAATGTGCTGGTCTACGAAAACAACACACACTTCAGACTATGCCTGTCAATTACTTTCAAGACGTCACGCAAATTAGAAACTCCAAAATAGCTAAAAACGGCTTTTTCATCTCAAAATTTACGCGTTATATAAAAACAGAAGTAATCCAGATGCATGGCATTGAACCTTGCTACAAACTTTCCACCAATAAAATTATAGGGTATCCGCTTAAAAGTGCCATAGGTACACGCAGCACGACGAGAACACTGCACGCCAGTTCAGAGCCTTGCGCTTAGCGGCGATAGCGCACTTGTAGCGCGTGCCAGTGTAGCCTTTATAGCTCCCGCGCTTCTCGGCCTCAAAAGCGGAAAAAAAAACTCCAGGCAGGCAAGTTCCTTAAGGCTGTTGCCTGGTTGAGAATTTGGTATAGGGAAATACATGAAAATTTAATTTTTTTTTTCTGGCGTTCCTGATAAAGGTAGATTTATACCACCGGCGACTTTTTTGAGCAGAAAAATACGTGTTTCTTGGAAAAATCATAAAACTCATTTTTAAATAAGAAATTACTTTAAAAAAATGGTTATATTTGCTTTGATACAGAGGTTGCAAGTATCATTTCGCACACTTAAGGTTTTTGTTTCAAGTTTATATCTTCCAAATTGACTTCAAAAAATCGAATTTCTAACATGTATTTCCCTACACCATATTCTCACTACTTTCAAACCAGACAACAGCCTTAAGATGCTGTATCACCCCTCATGCAGAAATGATTTGTTTAAGTGTGACAACAGAATAGTCAAAGTCATTACTGAAAACTTTTCATTATAGAAGCATTATGTTTCATGATTCTGTGCACATTTTTGTACCTGATTGTTAATACGTGTTCGTTGGTTGTCATTAAAAGATAAGAGAGAATTAGTATATCGAATTTTTTATTAAGCAACTTGTTGCATAAACATATTACGTCCACAATGATGAGTAAAGAGATTTGGGCGGCTCGTAATATCGAGGTCTTGAGAGCCGACGAGGGTGAAGCGAGGTGGGAATGGAGCAGCGCCAGAATGCAAGGGCGGGGGGATAAAAGCTGCCAACCAGCGGCATCGCCCGGCATGATTCTCACATACGAAAATCCGGGAGCACCCCGCCGAGTAGTCTAACCACCACACCACCGCGGCCTCCTTGTCCGCAATGATAGGTCATGTAGCTAAGATTTTACTTTTACGTTTTCCAATAAACCGTCTTAAACTCGAATCAGGAAGGAATAAATAAGAAGTGGAATATGGTGGGTGATACGGGCTGTTGACTGGCCGTGAGCTGGGGACACGCTGCATGCGTCTCCAACCGCCAAGGCTGTGGATAGGCGACCCGCAACACAGGCACTGCGTCCACCACCCACGGAGGACTCGGAAGACAGTTATCGCGCGAGGGGGGACAAAGTGGCAGTTATCCTCTATCCGCGACGCCTGCGCGCGCACCCCGCTAACTGTTTGTAATTGCCACCTTCCGCCCCGGCCGCACCGCCGCCATTACTACCGTCTGCTCCGCCAGGGGCGTGTCATTAGCGACGCACCACGTCGCATTAGCGTGGGTCGCACCGCGGCCGCGTTCGCGGAAACGATTTGTCGACGGCGATATCTGCATACTCCGTCGACCCCCTCCGCCGTCCCCAGGCAGCCCCTGGGAGAAGGCATTGTTCCGAACAATGGCGCATCCAGCCCCCATATAATCAACCGCTCGCTTCATTATGCCGTGAACCCCTGTGCGGTTGGGCAACATTGCGTTTGCATGTTTTTTTTTTAATGCGTCTCGCATACACACTCTCCGCACACGCAGGAAGACATCCGGTCGGGAACTTTTGTTTCGCAATTTGAAGTACAATAGCCTTGACGCCGCGGTCCTCGTGCATATGGATATGTGAAGGCTGGTTTGAAAGCAGTAGCAATTTCGTATAGGGAAATATATGATAATGAAATTCTGTTTTTTGAAGCTCATTTTGAAAATATAAACTTGAAACAAAAACCCTAGCGTGAGAAATGATACTATCAAGTTGTGTATAGAGGCAGATGAGAGAGTAAAGATATTTGGGCGGCTCTTATCAGCGAGGTCTGGACAGCCGATGAGAGTGATTGAGGTGAGTATGGAGCAGCACCGGAATTAAAGGGCGGGGGAAACGGGAGATCCCCGAGAAAACACTCTAACCAGCGGCACCGACCAGCACGATGCCGAAATGCGAAAATCCAGTTACCCGACCGGGGATTGATCCCGGTTCGCCTTGGTGGGATGTGAGAATGCTAATCGCTCAGCTACCGCATCTCTATAGAGGCTAATATAACAATTTATTTTCCAGTATTTTTTTATTTTTTTTTTTATTCTTACAGGATACCAGATATGCATTAATGGTATAAAAGGCTTCAATAGACAAGAAGCACACATTTTCGGCTCAAAAACGTCTATGGTGGCATATATATATCTTTAACAGAAACGCCAAAAACCGAATTTCATTAACAAGTATTTCCCCACACCAAGTCCTCGCTGCTTTCAAACCAGGCAACAGCCTTGAGCAAGACACTCCTCCGAAGAGACAGATATAATCTGAAATACAGTGTTACAATGCGGCTGTTAAATTTTCTTTAGAAACGCTACAACCAGAGTGGTTCGAGCGAGGTGGCACAGCATTCAGGAGGACCGAGGTTTAATTTCTGGTCCTGCCGTCATTATTTCGGTTACCCAGCATGTTCCAGAACCACTGCAGGCGAATTCTGTGGTGGTTCCGTATTGCAATCTCTGGCCGATTCTTTCTTCTCCCTTCCTGAATGTCAAGTGGTCCGTTACAAAGGCTTCGTCGCTCTTCGCATGCACTCAAAACACCAAATAAATAAAATTAAACTATAAAATAAACATTATTCTTATATATTCTATGACGTTAGTCACTTAACAGGCTTATTCCACACTGCTCAAAGTAGCACAATTCGACACATATTACATGTATATTTGATTGTTGCTGTAATTAAATCAAATAAAAGAAATAAGTCTCATGTGTAAATACGCGTTGCTTTACTCACAAAATAATAAAGTGAAAATTTAGATTTTTCCAAAAAATGTTGTGTGCTTTGCCCGGCAGACATACTCTCTAAAATTCAGTTGAAAATATTCCATGGACACAGAGTAGAAGAAGTACACAGATAAGAAATGGCGCGGCGGTTGCTTTGATGTCGGCGTATGCCTCTGATTAGCTGCGCGGGCCTCAATCAGTGGCTCTTGTTTCTTATTGGCTACTTGGTGCTGCAAAGTTGCGCTGTTTGCCGAGCTGCCGGTTGGCAAGCAAGTTACCACGCGCTGATTGGCGAACGGCGTTCCGACATGGCGGTGGGCTAGTAGCGCCATTTTGTAGGTACGTGCGGCCTGAGTTAGCGGAATAAGCGGCGAGTTGAGGTGAGGGATTTGGGCGGCTCTTCACGGCGAGGTCTTGAGAGCCGATGAGGGTGAAATGAAGTGAGAATGGAGCAGCGTCGGAATGTATTGGCGGGGAAATCGGGATATCTCCGAAGAATCCCACCGACCAGCGGCATCGTCCGGCACGATTCCCACTCGGCGAAAATCCGGGAGTGACCCGGCCGGGGATTGAACCTGGCTCGCCCCAATGGGAGGAGAGCAGGCTAACCGCTCAGCCACCGCGGCCCCAAACAAGCGGCGGTTTAACCTCTGTATTATTAAGTACTCTGTGGCCTAGCGAGAGTACGAGCAGAGATTCACCTTCTGGGTGGGTCTCTGTTTACGGTGTGCACGTATTGCCTTGAGAAGGAATGTAAATGGCTAATGGCGGGGTGGTGCGCGCGCGTGGCCAAGAACGCGGAACAAATGTACAAATCCCCCCCTCCTCCTCCTTCATCGTTACTCGTGTATGAGCTAAGCCAGTTATTTGCTTGTCCCTTGTAGCTGTCACCAGTCGGTGCCACTTACACGCCACTTGGAGATTAGCTAATAGCCGGTTGCAGCCAGGTAGCGCACAGGTGTGGCTGGTCTCGCAGCCGAGAGGTTGGCAGCTCCTAGGGGGATTGGCAGCTGCTCATCGTCCTGGACGTGCACCGAGAGACCAGTGTCTGAAGGCGACAAGTTGCAAAACCTGGTTGGTTCTTGGTGTATCTCGACCGAGCTAACAGTGCAGCGGGGGACTGTGGGAAAGTGGGACTTCATGCGCGAGTGGCAGACATTTGGAAATATGTTAATGCATGGCAATATACATATGGATTAAGTGACTAGGTAGCGTGAAGACTGCGAAAAGGACTGTTATTATGATNGTTAATGCATGGCAATATACATATGGATTAAGTGACTAGGTAGCGTGAAGACTGCGAAAAGGACTGTTATTATGATAGAGATTGGCATTAAAGATAGCACTTGACAGTAGAAATAGGTAGCTTAATTTTTGAAATATTAGCGGTGTGTATTTTTATCATAGTGTAAATAAATTAATAAATTTAATTTAGTCGTTTTACTTTTATCAAGTGGCCCCATACTACTCGCCTCCCACCTAGGCGAACCGTATGCCGTTGGTCTGCGGGTTTTATCGGGGATCTCCCGTTTCCCCCGCCCTTGCATTCCGGCGCTGCTCTATACTCACCTAGCTTCACCCTCATCGGCTCTCAAGACTTCGATTTTAAGAGCCGCCCAACCTCTTCACTAGCTCACTTTTACCAAGATCCCCAGCCTCCACGAACTCGGATACTAGGCGACTTGTGACGGTGTTGCATGCTTGGTGCAAATAATTCCCTGCATTAACGTATATGGAAATATATATTTATTTATATTTATAATGCTGAAGAGAAGAGGCGTGTGACTGTGACAGCTGATTGTTCAGACGCATGTGTTGGTGCTGGCAACGCAGCCAATGAGGTTCCGTGTACCACGGACACGAGGAGTAATCCTCCAGGATGTTTCACGGCGAACCGTGCCGAGCACTGCCGATCCGTTCCGAGCCGTGCTTCGATTTATCAATTTGAAAATTGTCAGTTTGCCGTGAAGTACTCTTAACAAGCTGCCACCTTGTAGTGGCTAGAGTTATAGGTTGGTGGGCGAAGCTGGAGCAGTGTTGCCAGGTCGCCCGAGTACAATTTCCCTCAAAGCTGGTTAAAGAAGTCATGTTTTACTCCCAAAATTCTTGTTGTCATACAATTGTAAAAAATTGTACGATCCAGGTAGTTTACTGTTAGTTTTTTTTTTCTACGCTGATTTGCTCCTATTATTCCCAAACCAAAATAGAAAGTGCTTGTAGTAATTAAATAAAGAATAGTGACAAGAAAATGGGAAAAATTCGAGATAAAATAGTGTGTATTTACAATATCGATTTAACTATCACTGGGAATCGATTGGTTATTTTATAATTATAAAAACCTTTAAGAATTTTTTAAACAAATTCTACAAGTTCGAAATTTTTTTCTTCTTTTTTCCTTGCCAGCAAATAAAGTTTCCAGGAAAACGGGAAATTTCCCGCCATCTGGTTGTATTGAGCCGGAATGTGGGCAATGTTGCCAACCATTTTTTGGCCATGTCCCTATAGGCAGGTAAAATTGTCCCTACTTTGAAAAAAAAAACTACAGTCAGTTAAAACGTACGCAAGATAAATTTAAAAGTATAAAAATGCATGCCACATAAAAATTAAACTCAATTTAGTACTTCGGCACTTATTTCAGCATTCTTTGCTCAGAGTTTCTATAAAACATGAAAACGTACTGCGTTTTCATAAAGTCGTAAATTGCAGTGCTTTAAGGATCCCGCTTACAAGGCGCTTGAACTGCGTTGCAGAGTGATTTCAACACTCGTTTTCCCACGAAACTATTGAACGTGCGTCCAGTGTACTGATCTACGAAAAAAACTACGGACGAAGGCTGTTGAGTGCTTTCAAGACGTCAAGCACATTAGAAACACCATTTCAGAGCATTCCAAAATGGCTAAAAACGGCTTTTCCAAAGCGTTGTACATCAAAATATACGCGTCAGATCCATACAAAACTACTCAAGGGCCCTGCATTGAATCTTCCTACAGACTTTCCACCAATAAAACACTAGGTTCACCGCCAAAAGTCCCATAGGTACACGCAGGACGACAACACTGCACGCCAGTTCCGAGTCTTGCGTTAGTGGCGACGGCGCATTTGATGCGCGTGGCAGTGTCGCCCTTATCGCTCCCGTGCTCCTCGGCCTCAAAACGAGAGAAAAATCTCCAGGCGGGAGCCGCAAGGGAAATATTTATCACCAAAAGAGAATTAAGGAGTTCCGAGCCCTTCTTTCAAACATTACGTCGTTATAACGTCTCGACATTCTCCCTGATAATTTTGATTCGTATCTACACAGCAAATCCCAAAATCATCACAAAAATCGCCACGCACAGTGACACGTCCCAACGGTTGTCAACGCTGCGTAGGCCGCGCACGCGTGCGTGACCTTGCGTGGCACAGGGGAACGGCGGGGGGAGGGGGGAAGGCACGTGCCCGCCCGANCCGCGGCGCGGGACCCACTCGCTCCGCAGAGACAGTCCACACGCCGTTCCTTCACACTTTTCCATGTACGACGAGACTGGTAGTTTCTGAAATATTCCACTTCCCACAAGCGTTTTATACTTTTGTTGACATAAAAATTCCTTCTCTTTAGTTAAATTAAACATTTACTTATATTATATTTACAAATTACAACATCTAGTTTATAGGTAGGCAGTTGGGCCTAAGGTCTCGTGGACAGTGAGGTCATTAGAGACGGAATTACAGATTACAGATTGGGATTACAGGGATTACAGATTGGGGAAGGAATCGNGACAGTGAGGTCATTAGAGACGGAATTACAGATTACAGATTGGGATTACAGGGATTACAGATTGGGGAAGGAATCGGCAATGGCCTTTGTTATGGAACCATCCCAGAATTCGCCTGGAGTGATTTCAGAAAACCATGGAAAACTGAAATTAGGATGGCCGGTCGGGGATTCGAACCCCGGTGCTCCCGAATGCGAGTAACAAAATTTTAACCACTGCCCCACCTCGCTCGGTATTTCATTTATAATTTGTGCGAATAAAAAATGTAGAAAAAAAGGCGTGTTGCTAATGTCTAGTAAAATATAGTTTTTATGCAAAATGTTTTTACACTTGAGTGCGAACGAATACGGTGCTTCGTCCCTTTGGTGCAATTTTCTAGACATAGTTAAGCCTTGTTTGCACGAGGCGGTGGAAAATCCTGAAAGTATAACTTTAGCAGGGACCACTCTCCGTGTTCCAGCATTGGACCGCTTTTCTGCCAATTGCGTTATAAAAAACGTGGGTAGGATTTGAGGTTAAAACACTGTTTACGTTAACAAGTGCTCTTGAAATGTTCGTGCACTTCCTCTAACACAGATCAAAAGCTTTCCAATCAATATTATTATATTATTGCGAATGTGCCTGAGTTCTGGCAGCCATTCTTCCTCGGGTTGATTTTCTGTATTTCCACAACCAAGAAGCCTTATTTAAAATATGATCAGCCTGTGAACACTGTAGCTATCTTCGGTGAATATCCAGTCATTGGCATTGGCATTCACCAAAGTCACATCGATGTAATAACCTGTGCCGTGAGTCTGTGACACATAACTTGGAAGTTATCCTTCCACATTCGCCACTTCCAACTCTTTAGTCAACATAAATTAACTTACAATCTCGCCTTTCTCATCTATTTCAGATGAATGCCACATCTCTGATTTCGCATTTTACATCAGCCTCAATAACCACAGGCTTTCCATACAGCACGTTCAATCACATCCCATCTGTCGAGGTGGTCTTGAGTATCTTCCCCAGACTGGAAATATGAGGACACTATCAATAACTGCATATGTTTGTTCTAAACATGCGCACATACATGATGTGTGTTTCCTACACTATTTAACATCATTATGTCGATACCCATATTAGTCCTCAGTATTCCTGCTTTAGGCATTCTCCCACCAGTCATTGGAGTGCCTTTTAAACCGACCACCTCTTCAAACGGGACGTAAGGCTTCTGGAACGATACCACGTCCAACCTCTGCTAACCCATTATGTTATTTAGCTCAGAGTTTGCCACTGCTGACATTTGCAGGTTCACATGTCCACAGATGATTTTAAATTCCATGATCAATCCGGGTAAGTTCCATCGTGTGCAGTTCGAAGTAAAGGGACGCTCTAGAAACGCAAAAACCCAGACGAGGGAGGGCCCAAGTCGGATAGCAGAGGGCGTAGAACCCTGGCCTCGCAGGTTTGGGGGGGCGACCTCTGCGAGGGAAGCAATCACACACGCCCGGAGATTACACGTCTGGGAAGGCAGGCGCGAAATTACCCTCGCTGCTCGCTCGAGTAATAACATGGCAGCTCCGTCATTACCCAGATAATCGTGCTCGTTAACTAACTGGCAAAGCAGGGGGGCAAAATTGTCTTTTCAATTTTTACTGTCTTTTAAGCGGGAGAAGGCATATTCGTGCCCGTGAAACAATAAGATATGTTGTACCTCATAGACAATTTCTTGCCGCCATAGTTCATAAAAGTTTCTGTTCATAGACAGAAAAAAAAAAATNTATGTTGTACCTCATAGACAATTTCTTGCCGCCATAGTTCATAAAAGTTTCTGTTCATAGACAGAAAAAAAAAAATTACTGCGCAAGCCCAGCCGTTTTCAGATCTAAACTTGCATCGAAAATGTTTGCAATATTTTATTGTGATACTGTAAGCGCCACAAGCTCTGGCGGTACGCCTCCGTAGTTGCCTGCGCTTGGGCCGACCGCACAGCCCGGCCGGTGGCAGCTGATATTAGTGACGACCCGGCTGTAGACTAACTGTTACAAAAACATTCGGCGCGCATCAGCAAACGCGCGACTGATAATACGGAGACCAATGTTTTTAGCGCGGCATCAGGCTGTGGCAGGCTGCGCACTTAGTTACCTCTCCCATCGCCGGCCGCATCCCGCTCACTGTTTAAAAAAAAAAAACCTCAATTTTAAGGAAAGGTGCTGGTAAAAATTTATCCAGAGGTGTCCGTAAACTCTCCGTTAAATTACGGACACATTGATTTTCAAAAACGGACATTCTGTAAATTTACGGAATATCTCCGTTAATTTCCTAGTTAGTTATCTGTACCTCCAGTTTAAAATAGAAAGAGATATTGGAAAAGTCTTTACTTTTAGTTATGTGGTTGTTCTACTCTTTATAAAAAAAATAAATTTAAGAAAGCTAAAATATTTTATACTTGAGCAAGAATTGAACCCGAATCAAAAAGTTACACGACCTCGATTCTAACCACTCACTTACAACTCTCACATGATCTATGCAGCATAACTTTTGTATTTCTACAAGAGTCACATTATAAACTTTTTCAGTTTATATTAAAGTTAAGTGTATTTTAAAAGTTGCTAAATGATACAGACGCCTGATGTTCCTGTTTGATGTTTGGAAGAATAGGTCTTAGTCGCGTGGATAACCTTTACTGCCGCAGAAACGATAATATTCTTGTTACAATGGCGATGAAAGCTTCTTGTAGACTCGGCATTGTTCGTCCTCGAAACCCAAAGCTATAGGGAATACGGTAACTTTCCATATTTTGTTTTTTAAGGACTTACTCCGTTTTTCGTTACTACGGATTGCGTTTCCGTATAATTACTGTACATATCCGTAAACATTTCCGTAAATATATGTAAATTTTTAATACGGCTCCCAGTAAATTAACCCTCCAGCAGTTGTGACTCTAACAGTATTGTTACATGCCACCGCTGCGCGCCTTTTCCCTTGCCTTTCCCATCGGGCGTGCGAAGCGCAGTGCTCCAATGGTATCACCGGTAGCTGGAGAAGAGCGGATAGAGTTACAAACGGGCTGCGCTTACACACGTGCCACGTGACGCAATTAGGCTATCGGTACCGATTCAACTCCCGTCCTTGGAAGATTGAGTGTCGTCGCACGAATGTTCTGGTCGTCCTGTGGATTCGTATTTCCAAGACGGATTTGTAGTATATGATGCCACAAACATCAATTATGCAAAGCATAATTTTATAAATAAAAGCCATGCGTTTTATTAAATACATTTTATTTCTCTTTTAAAATAGCATATTGAGAGGCAAATCTACGTATTCGTGTTTTTAAAGAAAATTCGATTATATATCAGAATACATTATTACGAGGCAATGACCAGCACCATGTTGGATTATATAAGCATAGAATAGTGTTAGTAAATGTACCAAGTATGTATATTTTCGTGCTCGTGTTTTCTAGCCGAAAGCTAATGTAACGCCATGAAATTATATTATTCATATGTATTCGATACCATGGCTTTAGTAGCCATAGGAATTGATCTTAAGTTTTTTTAAGTAATTATGTAACGAGCCCGAGCCACGAATATAGGACAGTGGTTGCCTTACCTCCGAAAGTGCTTTAAGTGCATTATACCTATTTCAGACTGCTATTTAATTAGAGGCATAGTTGGACATTATTCAACGACTGCCGGAGTTAAGAAAGTGGAAATTGGAACGTATCAGATGAGTGCAAGTCTATCCGAGATGAAAAATGAATTATGCCTTAAGCCTTTTTTATGAGCATAAATGGACACAATTTTCCAACCCTCGAAGTTATAGGTTTCACCCACGACCTAGATCAAAGCCATATAGCGAATTTGTGCGAATGCGATATTGGGTACAAATATATTTATAAATAAAAAATTTTCATTCTTACCCTATAATTTTTAAAACTTAGAGACCTAATATAATTTGTTGCATGTCTACATGAGTTTATTTTAAAAGCGAATTCAACTGTGATGTTAGAAATAGCTATTGTGTGTGTCCACCCTCCAACGCCATACTGAATTTCATAGGAATATCTATGACTGAAGGATCTAAAAGCATATTGGCAAGCAGCTTATGTATGAACTCGTGTAGTGCCAAAAACTATTTCGAGGTGATTGTAAAAAACTTAATTTAAGTTGCATACCTTATAATTAGGGGCTGTGATATTTCGCGAAAAGATTTAGAGACAAGATACAGTCCAAAGCACTGTAGGGTCGTCCAGTTTCTTTGATAGGCTAAAAAATTTTCTGGCCCGTGTTAACCGTTTGCGCACGAATCACGAAGGTTCAGTGTCGGAGTTACTTAGTCCTGAGTGGTTTGGTCAAAGACGGACACGGCACCAGCAGCCAATGGAGGTACAACAACAGCTGAGGTGTGTAATTAGTATTGAAGTCTACTGTGTGCTCCGATTTTTACGCGAAAAGTCACTGGCCCTACTTATTATTAATAGGTATTTTTACAAACATACTGAGAAATGTATCCGAGGGCACTACACATTGCATTGTAAATGCTTATAAGAAAAATAGTTGTTCTGAACATTTTTTGTTAATGCAAAACTGTTTGGATTTGGGCATCCGGCATCTCGGTCAACCTTACATGCGCACGCAAGCGCGTTCACACACACACACGCACACACACACACACACCAATATAAGAACCAAAATTTAATAAATATATGTATTTATGTATCTATGCATAATTGAGGGTAGTCTGGGTGGTTTTTTTTATTTAGAATGAAGAATAAAATTTCAAGACGTAACCAGACATAAGGGTCGAAAATCAAATTAAAAACGTTTTAGAAGCATTTTTGATTTAGGGTGCATGGTTTTCCAGAAATTAGTATAAGAAGAAACTTTATTTTATACACACGAACATAAAAGTCAAAATCCAATGAAAAAAAAATATTTTTCAGCTATACAGTATACNAATAAATATATGTATTTATGTATCTATGCATAATTGAGGGTAGTCTGGGTGGTTTTTTTTATTTAGAATGAAGAATAAAATTTCAAGACGTAACCAGACATAAGGGTCGAAAATCAAATTAAAAACATTTTAGAAGCATTTTTGATTTAGGGTGCATGGTTTTCCAGAAATTAGTATAAGAAANTAGGGTGCATGGTTTTCCAGAAATTAGTATAAGAAGAAACTTTATTTTATACACACGAACATAAAAGTCAAAATCCAATGAAAAAAAAATATTTTTCAGCTATACAGTATACAAAAATGATTCATTTTATTTTGATAACAATTGTAAGTGTGTAAATGTTTTCCAAATATTGTTTATGTATAGAGCTAAGCACATGAACGCCCATATAAAAAATGCATCACTTCATAACGTATCGTTTAGGTTATTGTTTTTCTTTCACATAGCATATCAAGACTTGACACATTACATGCCGCATTCAAGTGGACATTTGTTTGAGAATAATTCGAATATGGGATAAGAAATTGTAAATACTCTTTCTGACTCCTGGAACTTCAGTCACCCAATTTCCATATTCGATTTTACAGACGTAGATATGCATTAAAGATTTTTTCAAAGTAGACATTTGATGTACTATATTTTCATACTTATTTCTTCAAGACTAATTCCAACATAACGTCACAACCTATGTTTAAGTAAGTATTTACAAGTAAAACTTACGTATGTGATATAAATTACTTTTGTTTGTTGTTTTAAAAACTTGGAAACGCAAGTATACAGTATGATATTCGTCCGGGCGCTTATTTTTAATGTAAATACGAATGTGACGTCACAGCAGCTGATTACACATAATTTTATAAATAAAAGTTATGTATTCTATTTAATTTATTGTTTTAAATATTTGGAAACGCATGTATATCGTAGGATATACGTAGACACATATGTTAAAGCTAACTGCGAATATGACGTCACAACAGCTGACTATGGACAATTTTACAAATAATAATTATCCATTTAATTTCATTTTTTGTTTTTAAAACTTGGAAACGCAAGTATATAATGTAAATATATCATGTGGCGAATGCACGAACGCGTATATTGAAGGGGGATACGAATAAGAAGTCAGAATATGCGATTACGTTCCTAAAGTTTAGGACAAGCCATATAATAGGGCAGCGAGAGACAGGGTGGATGGCTAGACATAATTTAAGATGTTAAATTTCACAGTCAGATTTTGTTACAAAAATGGGCACGTGGAGGAACATGTATACTGCTGGCAAGTTTTGGACGATCTCAACAGACCGCGAGGAGTGAGGACCATTTGACTGTCGCAGGCATGACCAGAACCAGTGGCTTTCTTGTCTACCATCCAGCGACGTAAGGAAGCCAATGTCGTATCGAATACATGCGAATAGTCTAATTGCACGTCGTTACATTAGCATTCANCCAGCGACGTAAGGAAGCCAATGTCGTATCGAATACATGCGAATAGTCTAATTGCACGTCGTTACATTAGCATTCAACTAGAAAACACGAGCACGAAAATATATCATTCTTGGTGCATTTACTATCGCTATTCTATGCTTATATAACCTAACGTGATGCTGGTCATTGCCTCGTAATCATGTATTCTGATATATAATAGAATTTTCTTTTAAAATACGAATCCGTAGATTTACACCTCAATATATTATTTTAAAAGTGAAATAAAATGTATTTAATAAAATTCATGGCTTTTATTTATGTTTGTGGCATCATATACTACAAATCCGTCTTGGAAATACGAATATACAGACACGTCGCTCGACGTAGTATTTTCTGTAAGTTTTAAAATTGAAATAAAATATATTTCATTAAATACATAACTTTAAATACATACAATTTTGCTCTGCATAATTGATGGTTGTCACATCATTATCGAATTCTTTTTTAAAATACGAATCTACAGACATACCGCTCGATATGTTTTTGTCTGTAAGTTTAAAAGTAGAATACAAATGTTTAACATATAACTTTTATTTATAAAATTATGCTTGTGCATAATTTATGGATGTCACATCATATTATAAACCAAGATGGCCGACGGTTCTGACACCACGCAAAGGTTGCTGCGTCAATTGGCATAAATAAAAACATCTGATACGTATTATTTCCTTTCAGATAGACATGCCCATGCCTATAATATACAACGAAATATTCTGTGGATATTTTTATATATACATCCTTTAGACCTGAGCTGGCCCCCATGTTCTGTGATGACTCAGTCGACTAGGGCGTCTGCCTACCAATCCAAGGTCCGGCTGTTCGCCGCTTCACACCTCTATAGTTATTTATACGCTATTAAATCATACCACGTCGATAGATGCGAGTGTCCGTGCACAACACATGGAGCACCGCCCTTAGCCTCCAGCCTCCAGCACTCCTAGAAGCCGATGACATCAAAGTACACTAGAGCTGCCAAGCAGACGACGGGAGGACCAAGATTATACCCCTGGTAGGTAATGAAAGAAACTTACAAGATGGCGGTCGATACTAGTGCAACCTAGCATACGACGGGATAACCAATATGGTACGGCCTTAGTGGACAATAATACAAACGATATCCAAGATGGCGGCCGACCCCAACACCACCTAGCATACATTGGGAAAACCAAGATGCCTTCCTACAGCAGACGGCGTCCATGAGGGTGGACACTGGTAGCACACTCTGGTGACAAAGATGATGACAGATAGAGGCAAGAGAGAGAACAGTCGAGAAAGGCAAGGAGGAATTATATATCATGATGAGACGAGTAGGTCGGAAGGTAGAGTATGAAGTACCTAGGCGGAATGACAGAGCATAAACTGGAGCATTCTAGAAAAAATATGGCATATGTTGACATGGAATGACAGAGCATGAAGTGAAACGAAGGTGACATCATACAAGATGGGTGTGGTGATGGCATCCAAAATAATAGACAAAGGTCAAGGTCAAAGGCACATGACATCATCCAAGATGGCGGCCGCAGCACCTCATGCACCTCACCTTTAACCCTGGGACCCAGAACTGGTCATCATCTACTACTTGCATACAAATAGTTCATGAGCAAGGCTTTCAAATGTGCTCATTTTACTGTGAACAGTCANACCCAGAACCGGTCATCATCTACTACTTGCATACAAATAGTTCATGAGCAAGGCTTTCAAATGTGCTCATTTTACTGTGAACAGTCATTACATACCAGCGATCTACTTACAGTAGATGGCGGCGTATACATAGTGAAGGGTAGAGGAAGTGTGGCGTGGTGGCTGGGCGTGACGGGGCCTGAGTTACGTTCCATGCAGAAGAGGCGGTTGCCAGTCGCAGTGGCTGAGCATCTGCAATCGTTCGGCAGGACTGTCACGTAGCTAACCCCCTCCGTCCCTCGCAGACTTCGCTGCTGGTTGGAGCGCGGCGTGTGAATAGTGGATGACCCCGGAGTACATCCGGGCTGGGGTTTCGCCCACCTCCGGCTCGACATCTCCACAACAAGATACGTTGCGATATTACTGATATGAGTAAATAACGATACTTTTCTTTCGATATCCGATATTTTGGTATCGATATTTATAATGTTTTATGTTTATTTCTTCCGTTATTTTGCTACATGTGTAATTCATTATTATTATCTATAATATGACATATTCTAAGAACTTCTGTTATACAAAAATTAAGTATTTTGATTGTTATTAACAGTACATATGTTGATTTTGAAAAGTACATTTTCTCATAAATGTAAAATTTCTTCATGTTTGTTAGTATCGATACTTTGTATCATTATTATCAGTGAATTTATTCATTTTAATATCTTACGAAATATTGATACTTTACGATACTGAAACATCTCTAAGTAGGCCTACATTTGCGTATTAATGGAAATTTAGAAATATAATTCGATGTTCTGGAATATCGATATTTTATTCCTATAGTACTGATATCGAAAGAAATATCGATGTCATTGGATATCGCAACGCCCCTATCCACGAGTCCTGGTAGGAGCGTCCCNTTTTCTCATAAATGTAAAATTTCTTCATGTTTGTTAGTATCGATACTTTGTATCATTATTATCAGTGAATTTATTTATTTTAATATCTTACGAAATATTGATACTTTACGATACTGAAACATCTCTAAGTAGGCCTACATTTGCGTATTAATGGAAATTTAGAAATATAATTCGATGTTCTGGAATATCGATATTTTATTCCTATACTGATATCGAAAGAAATATCGATGTCATTGGATATCGCAACGCCCCTATCCACGAGTCCTGGTAGGAGCGTCCCCAGTAGGACGGAAAACGCTACTCCGCGTGGGGCCGCGGTGACTTAGCGGTTAGCCTGCCCGCCTCCCACCAAGGCGAACCGGGTTCAATCCCCGACCGGGTCACTCCCGAATTTTTGCAAGTGGGAATCGTGCCGGACGTTGCAACTCGTCGGCGGGTTTTTCAGGTATCTCCCGTTTTCTCCGATCTTGCATTCCGGCGCTGCTCCATACTTACCTCGTTTCATCCTCATCCTCTCTCAAGACCTCGATGTTAAGAGCCGCCCAAATCTCTCTCCACGGCCGTGGGTTTTCGTGAATGCGTCTGCTTTTTTGGGTAGTATTTTCTTTGCGATATGCGAATGAAATAAAACTTAACGAAATAAATACTTGGCTTATGGCATANTCGTCGGCGGGTTTTTCAGGTATCTCCCGTTTTCTCCGATCTTGCATTCCGGCGCCGCTCCATACTTACCTCGTTTCATCCTCATCCTCTCTCAAGACCTCGATTTTAAGAGCCGCCCAAATCTCTCTCCACGGCCGTGGGTTTTCGTGAATGCGTCTGCTTTTTTTGGGTAGTATTTTCTTTGCGATATGCGAATGAAATAAAACTTAACGAAATAAATACTTGGCTTATGGCATAAACTGACAGATTAATACGAGAACTTTCGTTTTGCACCAAAACCAGTGCACTAGCATAATGGAGTCGCGAGATATATCGCCAGGAAATTTGCGCTCACGCTAAAAGTGCTGCCTGTCGCCGCGGGCCCCCACCCGCGTCTCGCAAATGAGCGGTGCCAACTCAGCTTTATGCGTCGCATTTTAGTCGTATGCCCGATCGAACGAGACCGCATTTATTTCAATCGTGTTACTGGATCACCCTGCAAACGTTGCATCGGCTTTTTCGTCATCGTACCCCATGTGTAGATCTGATTTCAAAGTTGTATTCACGTCAAAACTGCGAATCACTTTTATAAAGACTGCTCGGAAGAGGCGGATAAAGAGAAAGAGTATTCGCAAAATTCTCCATCTCCAAATTTTTTTTAAATAATGAAATGTCATTGTTTGGGTAGCCCGTCCACCCACCCCCTCCAATTATATATTAATACGATACAAAAAATTTCTGCTTCAGCACGTCGTGAAATTTTTCTGTAATTACGATTACTGTAGTTGTCTATTAATTTATTAAGATACAAAATGCCGTGGCAATAATATAATTTGGGAGGGAGTACATATTCTGTTTTTACCCCACTTACTAAACTAGANCCGTGGCAATAATATAATTTGGGAGGGAGTACATATTCTGTTTTTACCCCACTTACTAAACTAGACTTGGGGTACAATTAACCCCTTTGTCCCTCTGTTCCTGCACCTTGCAGTATCATTACAGAGATTTTCTTTATGCAGCTATTCTTTGAGGCTGAGTGAAGGNTCCCTCTGTTCCTGCACCTTGCAGTATCATTACAGAGATTTTCTTTATGCAGCTATTCTTTGAGGCTGAGTGAAGGATTATTCCAGCCTCCTTTATCCAATTTGTGTCTAAACTTTGATGTCTAACCCTTAAAAACTCATTACGTTTGTTGCGATATCATCTCCTCTGTGTGCTCCTGTGAAAAGCGGAACCTCTCACCGACTGTCAAATTTTGCTTTCCGCTCCTTTCATTTTATTTGTCTATTCAGAGCTTACACCACATTCCTGAAGATTCTGTCGTTAAGGTCGTCCATAAAAATATACTTCTTAAAGAGGTGGGGGGGGGAGAGGCCCTTAGGAACTTTTTTCTTTGGTACATTGCAGTACGTGTGACGAAAAATATTAGGCTGCGAATTGCTGTTAGTTGCCTGTACACCGATTTTATTATTATTACTATCCTAGTTATTTAAACTTAATTTTTGCCATGAAATAAAAAATTAATTTTTACTAATTGGAGGTGCTATTTGATTAGTCCCTTTATATCCATAATTTGGCTTATCTCTTCCCCTTTGCAAACCTGGTTCGCTAATGCCTTCAATTGGATATTTTACCTGTAATTTTCGGCTCAATTTGACTAAGCAAAAAAATATAAATACACACGAAAACCTTCTCGTTAGCGAAGTAGAATCATTGTAGGGCTTTACGTGAATGTAACTAAATAAAATAATAATTCCTCTAGCGTCACACGTCACCCCAACAACAGTTAATGGAGCCGTTTTCAAGCGCGGAAAATTTTTGCAGTCTTGCCTAGCATTCAAGTCACCGCGGCAGACTGCAGACGTTTTGGGGAAATGTGGAGAAACTACGGAAATTAAAACCATTACGGGAATTTTTACAATGGAGGTAATTTTAAAGAACCTTTGAAGTGGTAACTTATTTTTTACGGGTTTTCTCCCACTTTGCTCTAGATACCACCCACCCATTCTAATTATTAAGGCCACCTGATTTTCGCGAATTAACTCCACGACTAGATGTCCTGCAAAGAACATTACGTCAGAACCTATTTCGTGGTTGGATGATTTCAACTCTCGCGCGTCTTACGTGTCTGCCAGCCATTCGCAGACGTTCAACGACGGGACAACTTAACTCTGATTGGCCTAGTCGAGAGAAAAATGCCTTCCCCCACAGACACGTGGCCAATAGGCAAAGGAAATTTGCAAGCGTGCACGTACCGATTTGAAGTCTAAGCCTGCGCGTAAATCTTTTCGCGGAAAACAGGTGGGCCCTACCAATTATTCAGCGGCCCTGGTCATACAAATAGGGACGAGAAGTGGAGAGTTTGAGCGGCTCTTAACATCGAGGTCTTGAGAGCCGATGAGGGTGAAGCGAGGTGAGTATGGAGCAGCGTCGGAATGCAAGGGCGATTCCCCACANGTTTGCTTAGGTGGGAGGTGAGTTGTCTGGCCACTACGCCACCGCGGCCCCTTAATGGACGAGGAAATGTAAAATCATTCAACCACAGCTACACATTATCTACTACCGACACTGAATTGACTATAGAAATTCATATATTCCAACTATAAGTTGACTTCTTTACTTTAGAAAATCATATATTCGGTGACGTTTAAAATTTCTTTCTACCGGTGGAACATATCGCCTACTAAATGATATCAGGGATACCGATTATTTTGTGTACGAGTCAAAATGGGATTTCAATAAAAGTAAAATACGGAGTATAACTAATAATTAAATAATTTATGTTATAAAAATTAATAATTGCAACGTGAATCATTTTTAACCTAGTTAAAGCTGTAAATAATAATAAATTGATGAAAAAATACATTTATTTTGAATATGAAATTAATAACTACACATGGTAAATAATCTCCTCATACCAAAACATTAAAAAAATTACGCGTAACACATTCGGTGATTCCACCAAAAACACGCCTGGCTTGCTTAAGAAATATTTTTCTCTTTTCCTGTTTTGTGAATACATTTTTTTTTTTTTTCGGGAAAAATTAGCATTGCGTCGAATTTTTTATCTTAAAACTAATTTCAAGTCATCGGTGTCAATAGTCTATTTCGTTGTCGAAAGAATCCTGAGTAGCAGGTGGCGCTTATTTGAGGCACTTATTACCTACATCCCCCTCCCCAACTTATCGACTTCTTTATCTTCCCTTAGAGGATATACAGGTGGTCAAATGTCCTTTAGCAGAACTGAGTTCCTATCTGGACTCTTCCGGATGTTAGGTGTGCCTTGCTCCTCTTGATACTCTCGTCTGTACATGAAAAAAAATCTTCATGCGTATAGGGGCCACGGTGGTTGAGCGGTTAGACTGCTCGCCTCCCACCAAGACGAATCGGACTCAATTCCCGGCCGGGTCACTCCCGGATTTTCGCATGTGAGAATCGTGCCGGACAATGCCGGTTGGTGGGTTTTCTCGGAGATATCCCGTTTTCCCCGCCCCTTCATTTCGGCGCTGCTCCATTCTCACCTCAATCACCCTCATCGGCTCTCAAGACCTCACTGTTAAGATCCGCCAAAATCTCTTCACTTACTTCATATGTATACATGTGTGTGTATATTAGAGAGAAGAGGCAATTAGCACAAAACTGAACGTACACTGTAAAAAAAATTTCTAATATACTTCCTAAAATGTAATGTAAATTTTTTAGCCCATATATTGTATTGGATATTTACCATTCATAAGGCAGTAAATCTAGAAATGTTTCTATATGTTCCCTATGTTTTGACTGTTTCATGAGCAACTGTAAAACGCTACCATGGATGTATAGGAAAAAACCTTACCACTCGTTCTTCCTCACTGTACGTAAACACTGATGTGACAAATTTGCGAATAATTTGTCACTCTGTATTGTGATATCTTTTAAACATTAAACATTGAGTACACTTCAAAGAAATCTAGGCACGTGTGTTGCTTGTATGTACATGTGGGAAAAGTGAGGAAACGTGTAAATTACCACAGTGAAAATGTCTGATCCGATGTTAGGAACAATTAAAATGCTATATTAAACGTACTCTTAATGGGTTTGGTTCTGTGCTTTCAAAATAATTTACAATATTTGTTCGCTATTTAAATTAGNTATTAAACGTACTCTTAATGGGTTTGGTTCTGTGCTTTCAAAATAATTTACAATATTTGTTCGCTATTTAAATTAGTTCTGCATTTGTTTAGAATTTCACGTTTTTAGAAAATACTTATGTATGTTGTCAACGACTTCACAATAATTTTTTTTTTTATAATTTAGTTTATTTAAAACAAAATTTATTACGATGCTTGCCCTGAGTTAAAAATTATTTCGAAGCTATTTATCGGTATCTTCGTATCTGTTTGATGCACGGGCATTGCTCCTACTTAANGCCGTGCAACGGCACTGCTCCTACTTTAAGTGCGACGAAGTCAGCACGTTGAACGAAGACGTGGGCGTTATCTGTGTTGGTTTTGCAAGGACCACACAAATTGAACTGCGGAGTAGAGCGTGCTGCGCTCGCAGATAATTCTATCACTCCTGTGAGCGACGGTGATTAGCTTGCGATATCCAGCACGCGATAACATTCCAGGCTGCAGGTAACTGCCGTACCAGCGAGCTAACTGGAGATTTGATTATAAATAGGGGGGGGGGGGGGGTGAAGGTAGAGCAGGCAGACCGATAATATGCACGCTGGGTTTGCGGCATTCTTTACCTACTGTATGAGGCACTCTAAAAAAAAAAAAAATTAAAAATTGGGGCTCGGAGACTACCACTAAATTCGCTATTGTGCACTGACGGCGAGAAGGACGATCTCGCGTCGGTTTTTACTGACGGAAGCCTATTTGTGTTTCCTAACGCCATGTTTGTCCGTGNTATTAAACGTACTCTTAATGGGTTTGGTTCTGTGCTTTCAAAATAATTTACAATATTTGTTCGCTATTTAAATTAATTCTGCATTTGTTTAGAATTTCACGTTTTTAGAAAATACTTATGTATGTTGTCAACGACTTCACAATAATTTCTTTTTTTTTTATAATTTAGTTTATTTAAAACAAAATTTATTACGATGCTTGCCCTGAGTTAAAAATTATTTCGAAGCTATTTATCGGTATCTTCGTATCTGTTTGATGCCGTGCAACGGCACTGCTCCTACTTTAAGTGCGACGAAGTCAGCACGTTGAACGAAGACGTGGGCGTTATCTGTGTTGGTTTTGCAAGGACCACACAAATTGAACTGCGGAGTAGAGCGTGCTGCGCTCGCAGATAATNGAACTGCGGAGTAGAGCGTGCTGCGCTCGCAGATAATTCTATCACTCCTGTGAGCGACGGTGATTAGCTTGCGATATCCAGCACGCGATAACATTCCAGGCTGCAGGTAACTGCCGTACCAGCGAGCTAACTGGAGATTTGATTATAAATACGGGGAGGGGGGGGGTGAAGGTAGAGCAGGCAGACCGATAATATGCACGCTGGGCTTGCGGCATTCTTTACCTACTGTATAAGGCACTCTAAAAAAAAAAAAATTAAAAATTGGGGCTCGGAGACTACCACTAAATTCGCTATTGTGCACTGATGGCGAGAAGGACGATCTCG
Organism: Clitarchus hookeri; assembly: GCA_002778355.1. Classification (NCBI taxonomy): domain Eukaryota; kingdom Metazoa; phylum Arthropoda; class Insecta; order Phasmatodea; family Phasmatidae; genus Clitarchus; species Clitarchus hookeri. The sequence continues at coordinate 923,637 of NQII01000231.1, forward strand.
CGTCGGTTTTTACTGACGGAAGCCTATTTGTGTTTCCTAACGCCATGTTTGTCCGTGNGGCGAGAAGGACGATCTCGCGTCGGTTTTTACTGACGGAAGCCTATTTGTGTTTCCTAACGCCATGTTTGTCCGTGTCAGTTTCCTCGCATCAAATGACGAAATAATTTATGAGGGAGGTGCTTCAGAAATTAGGGATGGATTAAATAATTATTTTATTCGAAGTAGGCAAACACATAAATGATTCCAGGAAATAAAAAAACTCTACGTGAGGTGAGGTGTTGAGGCGTTGGCGTGTGTGCCACTCGTTAGATATGCGGTTTGCGCGTTTTCGAGTGAGAGCCCGCGACATAGGGCGGAGGTGTCGCGGTGGTGACGCTAAGAACTACTGTGCGCCACAAGTGCTGGCAGCTCGCCACCCTAGAAGCAAGCGCTTGGGCCGCCGGCACGGCCGGGCCGACTGTAGATGATATTAGTGACGGCCCGGCCGGCTGTGTACGAACGGTTACAAAAACATTCGGCGCGCACCGGCAAGCGCACAACTGATAACACAAAGACTAATGTTTTATTATTATTCACGACGTTTCGGGGCCCGAAACCTGTCCCCTTCTTCAGGCGAGACACTGGAAGAACAATCGCAGTAGACTGTTTGTAACGTAATGTTTTTAGGACGGCTCCGCGCGCACGTACTTCCCTCGCCGGCCGCACCCCGCTCGCCGCATCATCGAAAGTCACCCGCCACGACTTGTGGCGCAGTGGCATTCTAGAGGACCCGGGTTCGATGCTTTTTTTATGCTTGCAACTCGCAAAAATTTCCAGTATTACTGCAAACATAGTAACACTTGTCGCAGCGACTAACGAGCACATCATTATGTATCAACACACTTAATTTATTCGTGACAATAAAAAATCGTTTTGTGAAAAGTCAAATAAATATTGTTGCACCCTGAGGGCAACTTTGCGCCAAATATTCGAAGTATTATTAACATTTATAATAATTGAAAATAAGCTTTATTATTTTCTTTTGCTGTTCTCTGATACCTAAACACAGAACGGAATAAAGCACATATGTTTCTAAAAGTTGAAACTGGAAATAAGTTTCACATAAAATGAAAATTTAAAATTGCCCACAAATTTTTTTGTGAGATTTATACTGACCAAAGAATTTTGTGGTCACCAACAAAATAATTTTGGTCATCACAAACTAATTTTAATGCGCGGAGTGTGGCCACTGCACTGCACAGCTCGCACGCGCATTCTACCCCACATTCACTGTACGTCAGCACAGAGTAAATAAATACACAGAGATCAAATGGTGTGGCGGTACCTTTGATGTAGGTGTACCCATTCTCTGATTGGTTGTGCGAGGCAGGGTCTGTGAACGGGCCATGTGTCTACCGCGCGCTGCACGGGCCTTGTGTCTTATTGGCTACCGCGCGCTGCGAAAAGCACCCTGTTGGCTCTAGGCTACCGGCTGGCAAGTAAACTACCAAGCGTTGATTGGTGAACGGCGTTCCGACATGTTGCTGGCCAGTGGCGACAGGTTGGTGTCAGGTGCGGCAGTAGTTGGCGGAATAAGCGGCTATTTCACCGCTGTATTTTAATTTGGTTGTGTGATGTCAGTAAGCAGCCACTCGGATAACCGACTCTATCTGTAAATTGTAATATTTTATTTAGAATTAATGCGAATAAAGAGATGGAGATAATATGTGTGTTGGCAATGCCTAGTAATAAATAGTTCTTATACATAATATTATATTGTGTAACGGAATGCGCAAGAATGCGGTGCGGTGTCCCTTTGTTGTAATTTTCTGGCCTTAGTAAAGTTTTGTTTGGATGAAGCGGAGGAATATCCTAGAAGTAGAACTTAAGTTGAGTTGAGAGATTTAGGTGGCTCTTAATAGCGAGGTCTTGAGAGCCGATAAGGTTGAAATGAAGTGAGAATGGAGCAGCGCCGGAATGAAGGGCCGGGGGGCGGGGAGATCCCTGAGGGAAACCCGCCGACCAGCGGCATCGTCCGGCATGATTCCCACTTGCGAAAATCCGGGAGTGACCCGACCGGAGATTGAACACGGTTCGCTTAGGTGGGAGGCGAGCACTCTAACCGCTCAGCCACCGTGGCCCCAAGTAGAACTTACGCAGGGCTTCAGAACAGTTGGAAGTAACCGTGAATGGACTATAGTCACGACGTACGCCACACTTACTGTACGTTAGTATGCAGCCACCAGGATAACCGACGTGGCGCTCATGAGTTGAGTCACGCCGCGGGTCCGCGCACGATAAACGTCACCGGAGCAGTTGCCTCTCTGCACGAGCGTGACGACCCATCGTGCGCGAGGACCGGCCAGCAGTTGGCCTCTGCTGGCGCAGATGCCGCGCCGCCGTTTCGGATATCAGCTCGCGGAGCGGGTTAGAGCGCGCACGCATGCGCCGCACGTCCGGCTGACAGGTGATCGACGCCCCTCGATGTCCTGGTGGATGCGTGTCGCGGGTCGCTGATCAGGATGCGAAACGGCGAACCAGCGTCCTGCACTCAGGGCGGCCTGAGCTGCATTCCCGACGTCCGCGAGGTGCCCCGACGTTCGTGTAGTGGACTTTGGGTACTGAACTGGTTAACTTCCGGTGCAGACAAGCTATAGAAGTGAGTCACTCGTACCGAGTTGTCCCCGTTCCAACCAAACGTTCTTCCTTATGCAACAAGATTTACAGTACTTCATGTTCATTACAGTAATTACATAAAAATTAGTATTTGGCATATCGAAAATTTCNTGCAACAAGATTTACAGTACTTCATGTTCATTACAGTAATTACATAAAAATTAGTATTTGGCATATCGAAAATTTCGCTGATGTAATGCTACTTTCTCGTAAAATAATAATAAAATTTGGGAAATATTTTTGCAACATCCATACCCGTTTAGATTTCTTATCGGTGAAGAAATATAAAAATTAGCGCGTTACACTCGGGCACAGTCTTCGAAGTGTTAAGGAGTCTTCATAGTTGGTCATGGGTCTCGTTCTAAGAAGTTATGTCTATCGTAATTTTAAAAATAACTATGGCCACGGCGAGCTTCGCGTGTGTTCTGTTTCCTCAGAATTTTAAGGAATAAATATTGGGCTTTCGTACAGCGATCTGTTCCGAAAATATACAGCATTCTCACTACAGTTTAAAACACTGTTTACCAGAAGAATAAATATCGTAAACGGGGGGCTACTTACAGCGATTTTTGCTGACTTTTAAAACTTTACAACGACAACGTTTATGTTTCGATATCCAAATTTATGTCCTACCAAAAAAAAAAAAAATATCGACATCCATTCTTGTCCTGAAAAAAATATATTTACGTTGATGTATTCCATAGTTATTTTTAAAATTAGNAAAATATCGACATCCATTCTTGTCCTGAAAAAAATATATTTACGTTGATGTATTCCATAGTTATTTTTAAAATTAGAATAGACACGACTGCTTACTAAGATACCCACGCGAGAGAGAACCATAAGTACGACATTTCAGGAACAGTCTACATATCACACTCTAGGGACATCCAGCACACCTCCGTCTTTATTTTCACGTGGTAAAATGACAGCGTCACCGCTGAAAACCTCAAGAGACGAGTCGGCGAGGGAACTACTTCACGCCTGTTATGCGCCGTAAGCATAGAGGCAATGTGGGATAAAAACACGTGATTTAAAAAAACTGTTGAAAATGTTGTAGTGGTTTCAGAACTTGAATAACTTGTCCTACTTAACGTTTCTGCCTGCCAGGCGCTTGAGCTGTTGCAGTGTGTTTTAAAAATCCTGTTTTTTTTTTGCGAAACTATTAAACGTGCCGCCAGTATTTTTACCCACTAAAAGACATAATACCCCAGACGAGGACGCAATGGTACTTCAAAGTTACCACGCATGCTGTATGTATTATTTTGGAGCCCTCCAATATATTTAAAACCTGCTTTTTTCAGACTGCCGTATCTTAAAACATACTAGCCGGACACGAGCCAAACTACGATAGGAGCCTGTATTGAACTTTNTTTCAGACTGCCGTATCTTAAAACATACTAGCCGGACACGAGCCAAACTACGATAGGAGCCTGTATTGAACTTTGATACAGACTTTTCATCAATAAAATAATGGGGTCACCACTGCAAGTTCTGTACATACACGCAGAACCACGAGAACACTGCACGCCAGTTCAGAGCCCTGCGCGTAGCGGCGATGGCGCTCTTGTAGTGCGTGTCAATGTGACCCTTATAGAACCCGCGTTTCTCCGCCAAAAAATGGAGAAAAACGATGCAGGCAGGCGGGCANGCGTGTCAATGTGACCCTTATAGAACCCGCGTTTCTCCGCCAAAAAATGGAGAAAAACGATGCAGGCAGGCGGGCACCTTAAGATACCTTTGAGGTCCAATAGAAAATTCAAGTTCACATTTCAACTACAAAGATTAATTTTTGAGCGTGAAAACAATTAAAACCGGTGTTTTCAGAATCAGTTTTAGCTGTTAAAATTTATATACGGGAACTTTTTGCGTTGCCTTCAGTCACGCGCCATGCTTTTATCTTTGTAAGCATTCAGTCGAATCGCCGACAGAGAGGCTGCATGCCAGTCGAGCGCCTTGCGCGTAGATGCGGCGAGGCAAGTAATCAGTGAGCGAGAGTCGACCTTAAGAGTTAGTAGTCCGGGTATATTTTCTGTGCATTCGTTGTTCGCGCGTTTATGCGTATCTCAGCAAATGAAGGCCCTGTGAGTACAACTGTTTACCAGAAAAGATAAAAAAAAAAAAAACTATTATCTAGGCCCGTGAACTTTTGTTTTTTATGCTTACTAAGCTTATCCAAAGAGAAAAAAAATCGTGAAAACGGTCAAATATCGCATTTTAGAGCTGGCCTGCACAGTTTCCGTAATATGTAGGAGAAAAATAAAACAGCACAGTCGTAGTTTAAAATTAATGGGCTTTCATCGCGTGTGATAAAGTCCCACTGTTACGGATCTCATTAGCACGGAAGCTTTGCACCCAGGTTCGGCGCCTTGCACGTAGGGGCGACGGGGCACTGGTCGAGCGTGTTATTGTCGCCCCTATCGCTGGGCCTAGAAAGCAGAACAAAATATCTCGGGGCCATGTACTCTATAAAGGGGGATTAATCACTTCCATCTTGGATTTATAAGTTCTCGCGGGATGTTTTCTGTTTCGGAAGCAGTATCAAAATTCCTGGCGTGACAGGGCACATGTAATAGCTGTCCAACCCTTCTAAACTTGACGCAACTTCGCATCCCCTCATTACTTTCCAACAGGTAACAGCTTAGAAGATAAACATGTTTATTTTATGCGAATAACCTCAAAGGCGATAACACGGAAGAGAAACCAGTTCGTATAGATTTGAGGAAGTCTGCCTAACTATATACCCTATGCACCGTCGGGCAGCAAGATGGGAAACAAATTCCATACTGCCAGGCGTCGGAGAGAAACTTGGAGACTTCAAACATGCGGAATAGTTGCGGGCAGGAGAACCCTCAAAGTCTCGCCGATAGTAGGAAGCAAGATTCTCAGAGAAGCAGGAACGGGGAAGGAATCGGCCATCCCAGAATTCGCCTGAGAGGAAACTGTGCACAACCGAAGTCAGGATGCCCGGACCGGGAATAGAACCCAAGTCGTTCCGAATGCGAGACCTACGTTTTTAACACTGCTCCACCACGTCGTTCGATAGGAAAAAAATTAACTGCATTGTTGCCAGATCATTTAAGTACAAATTCCCACAAGGCTGGACAAAAATTCCTGTTTTTACTACCAGAATTCAAGTTCCCATACAACTGCAAAAATTAGTGTAAGGCTAATGTAGTTTATTTTGTTTTTTTTTTCTATACTTACTTACTAGTTTTTATTCTCAAACCACAATAGATCAAATTAAGAATATTGACAAGAAGACGGCAATTGTTCAAGACAAAAGGGTATGTATTAAAAATATCGATCCCACAAGTATTCTCTAGAATTAGGTTACAGATTTTTTTTCCTCTAAGAATTATAAACATTTATATGTAAATANGATCCCACAAGTATTCTCTAGAATTAGGTTACAGATTTTTTTTCCTCTAAGAATTATAAACATTTATATGTAAATAAAAAAATATATATAAGTTCGAAAAAATTTTTCTCGTTTCATACCTGAAATTTTTCGCCATATGGCAACACTGATAATCAGGGCTTTAAAATGGACTAAGTTTACGTACGGTTCGATGCGGGGGAANGTTTCATACCTGAAATTTTTCGCCATATGGCAACACTGATAATCAGGGCTTTAAAATGGACTAAGTTTACGTACGGTTCGATGCGGGGGAAAAATCCTCGACTGTTGGGCAATTTACAAGTGGGTGTGGCACCGATGCAAGGAAGCGGCGTGGTTTGGACACCCCTGAACGTTGGCGTCGGTGGCGCCTCATCTCCGCTCCTTATCGCAAGCTGGAGAAGGGAAAAAGAGGTGGAGGGGGAAAAGAAGAAGGGAGTTAGGGAGGAGTTACGAGCGACCTCAGATACGTGCACCCAGGTATTGTGCTCTNGATGCAAGGAAGCGGCGTGGTTTGGACACCCCCGAACGTTGGCGTCGGTGGCGCCTCATCTCCGCTCCTTATCGCAAGCTGGAGAAGGTAAAAAGAGGAGGAGGGGGAAAAGAAGAAGGGAGTTAGGGAGGAGTTACGAGCGACCTCAGATACGTGCACCCAGGTATTGTGCTCTNGGAGGGGGAAAAGAAGAAGGGAGTTAGGGAGGAGTTACGAGCGACCTCAGATACGTGCACCCAGGTATTGTGCTCTCCGTGACCTTGAAGAAGAGCTGGAAGGCTGGAGCCACGCGCTACAGTCGCGTCTAGAGACGTTGCGATATTCAGTTCTATCGATATTTTTTTCCATATAAATATTAAATTAAAGTATCGATATTCCGATATTACCGGAACAAAATATCAATATCCCACNATATTTTTTTCCATATAAATATTAAATTAAAGTATCGATATTCCGATATTACCGGAACAAAATATCAATATCCCAGAATATCGAATAATATTTCCAAATTTCCATTAATACACACATGTAGGCCTACTTAGCAATGTTTAAGTATTGTAATGTATCGATATTTCATAAGATAATAAAATGAATAAATAAATTGATAANGCCTACTTAGCAATGTTTAAGTATTGTAATGTATCGATATTTCATAAGATAATAAAATGAATAAATAAATTGATAATAATGATACAAAATATCGATACTACAAAACATCAAAAACATTTACATTTGTGAGAAAATGTACTTATAGAATCAATATATGCACTGTAAAATCCTTATGAGCTAGAACTACCATTAAGTTTGGATATACTCTAAACTAATCCAAGAGAAAGGAAAAAAAATTCCTTTAGATATTGAAAATATCGGAAGAAATATACTGATAATATTACAAATATTGAAACAGAATATCGATAATAGAATATCGGAAATCGAAAGGAAAGTATCGAAATTTACTCATATCGTTAATATCGCAACGTCCCTGGTCCCGTCAGCGCCAGGTAAGCGCCACGTCTCCCCTCCCCCCCCTCCCGAAGCATTATAGTCTCTCGACATAACTCCCCTCCACCCCTGAGAGATAATGCGCTGCATAATCTCCCTGGCCATTCCCGGAGCTTATCTCCCACCCATCCCTCCGACCAGGCGTGCGTAGTTATAATACGCAGCCGTAACGGCAGTTGAAAACTGCGCTGCCATTCATCTGGGTGTCCGACCGCTGTGTCTGTGAACACACGACGCGGCTTGTCCAGTGCGGAGGAAGATACACACGCGGTGCGGGACTTCGCCAGGAACGCTGCCCGAATGCGCACTCAAGTGCCGATATATGCTGAACTTGGTAAGTGAACAGCGTTTCTGACTGCCTCGGCCATAGTTCTCATTCGGTTCCGTGCAGGCAGAACCGGATTTAACGGAGTGCAGGGTTACCAAACGTCCGGCAAAAGAAGATGCCCCCTTTTTTTAGCACTTATTTTGCGTCGGGCCGGATTTTTCGTGGTGATAATAAATGTCCGGCTTTTTGACCTGATGAAAGCTAGTACTTTTCAACCAATTATTTTATCATCAACAGTGTTTTTGCAACGAAACTTGTTAAAGCTGTGTTGTCAACACTGACTTGGTTAACTATATAGCAATTCTGTATTTTTTTTTTACAAACCACGTAAATTATGATTACAGTTTTTTTACATTTGTTAATTACGTTTGTTTTCAATATTACAGTGAAAGTACTGAAATTTTTTTGTCGGGTAATACGACTTTTAAGTATACAATTTTATTTTGCTGGTACTTTGTCACCTTGTTTAATTATAACTTTAAATTGAACTACTCTTTTATGATATTATTTACACTTTTGCACAATATTTGTTTCAAATATGAATGAATTTACTAAACAATTCTTTTTTAAAATATTAATTACAATAAAATTTTGCAAAAAAAAAACATATGGTGTGATTCTTTAATATAACCAATTTGCTGCGTTAATGAACATGCACTGTCCTCCTTTTTAATGAAATTTCCTCCTTTTCCAGAGTGAATTTTCTCATTTATCCTGAGTGTCTGGTAACCCCTAGGTTTCTTTATAAGTAGCTCAAACCACAAACCACCATCGCTCGTTTGAGTGCAATTTTACGTTCGATAGTTTTTGGATTACAATTACCGATTGAAATACTATCGAACGTAGACTGTATATTTATTACGTAAAAACGCATTTATTATTCGAACACCTTGATCATACTGTAAGGCTCATAATTGAATGTTATTGCTTAGTGAATAATTTTTTATTTACGAAACTACAGCAATTTTGTGGTAGCCCTTCTCATGTAGAAGTGTAAAGGCTTTCAGCCTCTGTTTTCCTACCTTAAATCCGGCCCTGCTTGCAAGTGTTGCCACATTTATGGTTTTGGTCCGTTTCTGCGTTATGCACGAAAATGAAAACTTGATGAATGCATCTGTTTGTCTGTTGACCTTTTAATAGGCATCGGCCATCAGGAGGGGAGGTTTGGTGAGGCCAGCGACGGTTCCACTGGGAACTTTGTTTACTTTAATCGGACACGCAATTTTATGTCACGGTTTACTCGTTAACTTTTAGGGTTTTTTTTATATGTGGGCTCTAGTACAAGTTTATGTTCACTGAGCTTATTTTTGTAAGGCAGAGGTACGTTTTTGAAATATTAATTTCAGTCTTAATACATCGCGCTGATAAAACAACTAAGGAAGTAGGCTTAAAGTCGTAGCTCTTACGCAATGAAAGTTTCAAGGATGCTTCGAATTTTTTCTAATAAATACCGGAACTATACATTTTTCTANTTCGCCAAGAACGAGACCAGCTGACGCTGCCCGAATGCGCACTCGAGTGCTGATATATGCTGAACTTGGTAAGTGAACAGCGTTTCTGACTGCCTCGATCGTAGTTTTCATTCGGTTCCGTGCAGGCAGAACCGGATTTAACGGAGTCGAGTACCCGGCCAGGGTTACCAAACGTCCGGCAAAACAACATGACCTCCTTTTTAAGCACTTATTTTGCGTCGGGCCGGATTTTTCGTGGTGATAATAAATGTCCGGCTTTTTGACCTGATGAAAGCTAGTACTTATCTACCAATTATTTTATCATCAACAGTGTTTTTGCAACGAAACTTGTTAAAGCTGTGTTGTCAACACCGACTTGGTTAACTATATAGCAATTCTGTATTTATTTTTTTGACAAACCACGTAAATTATGATTACAGTTTTTTTACATTTGTTAATTACGTTTGTTTTCCATATTACAGTGAAAGTACTGAAATTTTTTTGTCGGTTAATACGACTTTTAAGTATACAATTTTATTTTGCTGGTACTTTGTCACCTTTTAATTGAACTACTCTTTTATGATATTATCCCCACTTTTGCAAAATATTTGTTTCAAATATGAATGAATTTACTAAACAATTTTTTTTTTAAATATTAATTACAATAAAATTTTTCTAAAAAAAAAAGCTATTGTGTGATTCTTAAATATAACTTATTTGCGGCGTTAATAAACATGCACTGTCCTCCTTTTTAATGAAATTTCCTCCTTTTCCAGAGTGAATTTTCTCATTTATCCTGAGTGTCTGGTAACTCCCTAGGATTCTTTATAAGCAGCTCAAACCACAAACCACCATCGCTCGTTTGAGTGCAATTTTACGTTCGATGGTTTTTGGATTACAATTACCGATTGAATAACTATCGAACCTATACTATATATTTATTACGTAAAAACGTATTTATTATTCGAACACCTTGATCATACTATGAGGCTCATAACTGAATTTTATTGCAAAATGAATAATTTTTTATTTACGAAAATAAAACAATTTTGTGGAGGCCCTTCTCGTGTAAAGGCTTTCAGCCTCTGTTTTCCTACCTTAAATCCGGCCCTGCTTGCAAGTGTTGCCACATTTGTGGTTTTGGTCCGTTTCTGCGTTATGCACGAAAATGAAAACTTGATGAATGCATCTGTTTGTCTGTTGACCTTTTAATAGGCATCGGCCATCAGGAGGGGAGGTTTGTTGAGGTCAGCGCCGGTTCCATCGGGAACTTTGTTTACTTTAATCGGACACGCAATTTTATTTCACGGTTTACTCGTTAACTTTTAGGTTTTTTTTTATATGTGGGCTCTAGTACAAGTTTATGTTCACTGAGTTTATTTATGTAAGGCAGAGGTACGTTTTTGAAATATTAATTTCAGTCTTAATACATCGCGCTGATACAACTAATGAAGTAGGCTTAAAGTTGTAGCTCTTACGCAATGAAAGTTTCAAGGATGCTTCGAATTTTTTCTAATAAATACCGGAACTATACATTTTTCTAATTATCTGAAATACGAAAGTGGATCTTTTCATCACTTGTAATAAGTAAACTGCAGTTAATGCAGGCTACTTCGGTGACAATTCGTCTTTATACTTCGAAACCCCGACATCTTTTTAAACTCTGTGTATCATTAACTTTTACACAAACGTTGGATATCTACTGTTAACAAGCGTCAATTTTTTTGACGTGACAACGTCTTAAATTAGGTTGCGGCTGGGAGTCACTTATGAAAAAGTGTAACGCTCGGTAACGTTACGATGAGTCACCGAGGAGGGGTAATCAAGGGAGGGAAATGAGGGGAGGAAACAGGAGGGGAGCCGAGCCGGCCAAGGAGAAAGCCACCTTGCATGGAAGCAATTCCAAAGACGAACGACGCGGTGGAGCTAGCGTCGCAGTTTTACAATTAATAAATGTAATTAGACGAACCACAAGGAAATTAATAACGCGCTTGATAAATAAAGACGCTCTCGCATTACTAAAAAAATATGTTTAATGAATATTCGTTGCAGTGACAGATATTGTTTTTTTGACGTGACAACGTCTTAAATTAGGTTGCGGCTGGGAGTCACTTATGAAAAAGTGTAACGCTCGGTAACGTTACGATGAGTCACCGAACGAGAGAGAGGCCCGCCGAATGCCTTGCGTCTCTCTCCCACTCAACTATGATCGGTCTGCCGCGCGCGCAGCACTACGTTGTCACGTAAAATCTTCGCCCGTAAAACCGACTTTACAGGCAACCATTTTTTTTCTTTTTGTTACAAAACAGATTTTTGAACACATTTTAATATTTTCTTTACGAAGCGTGCCTTGTATGTAATGTTGAAACATAATGCATATGGGATCAATCGGTAGGGTTTAACTTTCTGGCTGTCTAGTAACTTGAGTTAACTAAATGTTGATCTTTCATTCCCGTGCGTATATAGACGATGTCTTTAGTGAAAACGTAGTCAAATGCGCCACGCAGTTCCCTACAGGATTTCATACATTTCAGAATGCGTCATATTTGTTAATCGAAAGAGAACATCATTTTCATTGCCCTGCAGTCGTTTATGCAGATATTGAGATATTTCATTTTGTTAACTTATACAAATTTCGACGGTACACTGCACAAATTATTTAGCAGGGTCTATACAAACTATTTTATACTCATTATACGACTAATTAATTTTTCTTTGCTGCGGTTGCCTCACTTTACCGTGTTGTTTTTATGCTGTCTTCAACATACGATTCAGAGTACAGAAAAAAGTTAACGTTATGTTTTTTAGGTGTTTACAGTTATATACAGAAGTGTTTAAGAAGGACAGAACGTCATGCTTATGCTGGGCTTCGAATCACATGAATTATTCGCTGGTAAAAAAACTGAGTAACGCCGACCTATACTGCCTCTTTACATCATAACCGTAATGCCTATTGGCTGTTCTGAACGCCTTCGATATTTCCGATGCAAATCTGATATAGCCTGTTCGCTGTCAAGTGTGAAAGTCCCGCTTGAGATTTATTTTATGTCCGTGTAGTATTCTAAGGTCATATGTAACACCACAATTCTATGGAATAATCACTGTGTCTCGCGCGAATCTACTGAAGAAAATCGTGACATTTTTAGGAATTTTTAAACAAGGCAATATAAATTCATCGGATCTAATTTTCCACCAATTTTGTATTCTTCCGCCATATCTAACGTCATTATTACCATATTCTTAATGGGTTTATTAGGTGATCGATCAAGTGTAAATGTGGGAGAAAATAGGAAAATTGATACATATCAAATGTGTTAGTTCCTGCTCATAGACCATATGTGCATATAAACAAATTAATTTAGTGACCGCGAATTTAAGCATAACACTTATAACACAACGTAAAAGGGCCTCAAGGTCACGTCGGGCTGTAATGAAGCATTACGACGGCGATGAAAAATAGTATAAACAAGCTTGGCGTGTGTTCCGTTTCCTCGGGGTTTTAAGGCGTGACTATAGGGTTTTAATACAGCAATCTGTTTATAAAATATGCAGCATTGTCGCTATAGTTTAAAACACTGTTCTACACAAGAATAATTTTCAACGACCACATTTATATTTCAGTATCCAAATTTATGAGTGGGCAAGGAAATGCCGACTTTCATTTCTATCATGATAAAAGATTTACGTTGAAATATTCCATGTTTTTTTTTTATTATAGTATATGCAACTGCTTACAATTGAGACCCTTATGAAAACTAGGGAAGCCTTTTAAGTCATGGGAATCTTCGTAATCTTTGTTGTCAACTTTACTGGTAGCTGGCCAGTCAGTGTTTTAAGTCGGAAGTATGTGCAGTAATTTGCTGATACAATTTAAAAAAATTCCAATCGGCAACTTTGGTCGTGCAAATACAAGCAGGCATTAAAACATGGCCCCATGTCTTATACATAAACGTCAGTACAGTCTATTCACGGTTTACTTCCAACTTTTCTGAAGCCCTGCTAAAGTTCTACTTTCACGCTATTCCTCCGCCACATGCAAACAAAGCTTAACTAAGTTCTAGAAAATTAAAACAAAGGGACCACGCACCGCATTCGTGCGCATTCAGTTTAATGATATTTTGCGTAAGAACTATTTGTTACCAGGCATTGCCAACACAGCTATTTTTTCTCTAGTTATTTTCATAATGAAATATTATAATTTATCGATAAAATACAAGTGAAAGTTCAATTTAACTGAAAATAATATACTTTTGTCCTAACGCGTGTGATGCATGAGATATTTAGGAAACAACCAAAACACGTTACGCATGGGGTAATTTTTTTTCAAAGGTTCGATTAAAAAAGTGTGGGGAAAACGCGAATAGACTATTTTGATGGCCCGTTTCAACGCATCACAAGAAGGTCAGGTTCTCCCCCTCCTCCTTCTTTTCTACACACACACACACACACACACACACATACACTCGTTTTCACCTCCCGGTAACCCTGAATGGCGAGTTCAGCGGTGAAATTCGTTCCGTGCGATGGTTCTGCACCGTGGCTGTCGCGCTTCGACGTATCAGGCATCTTCCCCGCCCGCCCACGCCAGGCAGCGTGAAATGTGTACGATCGTGCTCTGCCACCCCCGCCCAGCACCCCTGCCCCCTCTAGTACATTGGCTGCAGGGTTGCCGTTCCCAGCAGTCCGCTAGGCTACCAAGTGATGCCAGCTGGGATAACAACTGCCTCAAGGGCAGTGACCACCAAGAAGTCTGTTATTTTATATTCGCACCTTATACTCTTCAACTTTTTAGACATTATTTGTTATTACTTTCCCTAGGAATTTTTTTTTTCGAGCGCGTAGTTTTCACATAAATACATGCCAAAGTCACAATTGCACTGTTATAGAAATGTACAAATAATGAAAACTAACTAATGTACAGAAACTAGACAATTCACACTGAAAGATGCCAAGAGATACTTATAAAATTGCGTAAAGAAATATTGTTTTTGCAATAAAACAAAAATCTGGAAAAGGCAAGATTTTTGCATGATTTTGATTTGTGGCTGCCACTCAATTTTTGTAAAATAACGTTTGCAAAAAAAATATTTTATAATAAATTAGGACAACACTTTTTAGTCCCCCTTGTTAAAATTTATGCAAATAGTTAGGTTTATTTTATTTGTACATTACAAAAACCGTAAAAATTTTGACTTTGTGCTATTTTTCAAAAGTCATGTGATAAAACAAATTGTATCTGAGGGAAAAGTAGTTACAGATCATGTCTACAAGTTGAATAGTATGTGGTACAAATGTAAAATAACAAAAATGTTCGTGGCCAACTCTCTTAAGACCGATATTCAGAGACACTTCAAGACCAGTAACCAGAAGTCAGTGGAAGCTTGACTTTTGTGACTTAAATAGACAGATTAACCCAAGATCTTTAGTTTGGCACAAACAACAGCGCGTTAGCACATCGGGGCTTAGTTTGATTTATGTTAGCATCCTTCATACATCCACGTCAATTTGGATTGGGATTTGTCAGATTATATACATTATATCAATTGTGATATTGTTTTTTTGCACTGTTTTTTTCACTTGTGTGGTGTTTTTAGGTTTCGTCATCGTGTTCTTTTTTCTATTGGTTTGATTTTGTTGTCTGTCTTGTTTTGTAATAATAAGTTGTTCGTCCGCCATTTTGTCGTTTTAATTACATACATATTTGTTCCCTATTGACAAGGAAATAGCTTTTCCTAATTATCTGTCTGTGGTGTTGTAAAGAGGTTTTTTCGTTTTTGTCTTGATAAGTTCAGCGTGTGTGCGTTTTTCCTCATAGTCGGCAATGGGCACAGTCCAATCACACCATAATAACAACTACTTCTAAAATCTCAAGATTTCCTACTCTTTCGCCCCTTGTACACGATTTTACCCCCTTTCAGAAATTCGGGTTGGCGGGGAGGGGGGGGGGAGTCGGCTACCCCCAGCACCCCTACTAAGTACATAAGAGTGCGTAAGCATACAGATATGAAACAGCCGCTTACACCGCTAGTACTAGCCGCACACGCCAGCAAATTGGCGTCATTGGCCAACACCATGTCGCAACGCCGTCGACCAATCAGAGAATCTTTAACATTAACCCATCCAATAGCAAACCTTTTGCAACACGCAGTAGCCAATCGGGACACAAATCCAGTTCCCAGTGCCCATTCACATAGCCTGTCAGAGAGTGGGTATGCCTATTTCGTTTCTGTATGTACTCGATTCACGGTTACGTCCAACTTTTCTGAAGTCCTGCTGAAGTTCTACTTTCAGGATATTTCCTCCGCCTCATGCAAACAAAGCTTAACTAACTCTAGAAAATTACACCTAAGGGACACCGCGCCATATTCATGCGCACTCGCTGTAATAATATTTTGCATAAGAACTANCCCCTAGTATATTCGTGTTCTACGTTATTAGTAGAGTCGAAATATACCACTTTCTGGAGTTTTTTTTCTTATTTTCAGAAAAGCCCCTAAAGTAGAATTTTACCTATTGTAATTTATTCAATAAAATATAAGTTAACTAAAAGTTAGGCACTGTAACATAAACATAAGTGACAAATGGCATGTTTAGGAAACAACCAAACACGTCTCACGTGGTGTGTATTTTCAAAGGTTTGATTCGAAAAAGTGTGATAGAACCGCGAGTAGAATACGCTTACTTACTGTGTGGCGCGTGCCTTGGAAGCAAGTACGTGCCGGCTGGAAACCAGGAATCCACGATGACTATACCCGTCTGCGGAGAAGTGGAGGAGCGCCTACACCGGCGATGTCTGGGGCGTGGAGACGTCTAGCGGTGTTGGAAAAAAAAAAAAGAGGCGGGGCCGGGGGCGGGCTGGAGGCGGCGGATCATCGTGCGCGCGCCGCCCCCGCAGTCGTGGCGCCAGGCTCCGTCCCTCGTTACGTCACCGTTATAATTAGACCCGGTGTTGCCAACAAGTCTTCGGAAAATCCCGCCAAACCGCACATGAAGATAAGCCATTCTCCAGTAAAGAGAACTAGATTTCTAGAAAACTATCAAAATCACGTAATTACAGTGAATTAAATTATAACTTTGTTATTGGAACACCCCGCGTTTATGTCAACAATAAAAAAAATTCTTTCTTTAAAATGTGACTCCTCTGAATCATCGGGGTTAATTAATTTCTGCATCCTCAGATGAGAGGAAAACATCTCGTAACTAATTTATTGTTAAAATTTAACCCACTAAGTTGCGGTTTTTTTTTCAGACTGCAGAAGAAAGCTAGGTTTCTCGCTAGGCGGGATACAAATATATACGTGGCTAGAACAGAACTTTGAAAAAGCCAGATTTAGCGGGGGGAAAGCTAAATTGTCAACACTGATTAGACCCGCTTCTGCGAGGACGAACGGCCAGGATCCTTTCCCACCTCGCAGGAACCGCGATCCACTCGAGTCCTCGCGTGTCGGCCTCGCAAATACCGCCCACCGCTTGCAGTCCTTCAACCGCGAGGGGCCGCGGTGGCGCAGCTGCTGGTGCACCTCCGCTCCCTTCGAGGCGAACCGGGTTCCATATTCACGGCGGGGTCGCGCGTGGGGGTCGCGCCGGACGATGCCGCTGGTTGGCAGGTTTTCTTGGGGGATCTCCCGCCGACCTCCCCGGACTTGCATTCCGGCGCTGCTCCATACCTCGCGTCACCTTCGTCGGCTCTCTAAGACCACGATGCTAAGAGCCACCCAGGTCTCTTCCCCTGCCTAGGTTGCAGGCGAGTAGTTGACCACTACACCACGGCGGGCCCTTGTGTACTCGAGCCTCGGTAGCTGCTCTTCTTTTTCTATAATCCATTCATGGTTACTTCACACTTTTCTGAAGCCCTGCTAAAGTTCTACTTCCAGGATATTCCTCCGCCTCGTGCAAACTAAGCTTAACTAAGTATGGAGTATTACACCAAAGGACAACGCACCGAATTCGTGCGCACTCAGTGTAACAATATTTTGTATAAGGACTATTTCTTGCTAGGTATTACCAACACACATGTTTTCTCGCTGTTTTTTTAAAATGCAAATTACTTATAAATGAAGCATTATAATTTATGGATAAAATATGAATTACATTTCAATTTAACCGAAAAAAAAGCAACTTTTATGAACACAATTATAAAGAGCTTGTGATACGTTTCACATTGAGGGAATAACTAAACACGTCACACATAGGGAGATTTTTCAAAGGTTTGATTAAAAAAGTGTAAATAAACCGCGAATAGACTATAGCAGGTTTAGTCATTGGCTTAATTCCATCCAGTAAAATGTACATGTGTTTGAATTCTCCGTTCCATTCACGGTTACTTCCAACGTTTCTGAAGCCTTAGCAAAGTTATACTTGCAGGATATTCATCCGCCTCATACTAGTCTTAGAAAATTACACCAGATGGCCAACACACCGCATTCGTGCGTACATAGAGTAATAATATTTAGCATAAGAACTATTTGTTACTAAGCATTACCCGCACACATATTTTGTCCCTGTAAAAAAATTATGAGTTCTAAACCACACTTAAAATACAAGTAAAAGTTAAATTTAATAAAAAATAAGGTTCTCTTATGGTTAACACGAGTATAAAACGCTTGTGATGTATGACATATTTAGGAAACAAGCAAACACGTCCATACATGGGGCGATTTTCAAAGGTGTAAGGAAATCGCGAATGAGCTATAGCTCGCACTCAAACGGATTCGCCACGAGCAAGCCGCAGTTTCGAAGTTCTCCCAGAAGTGACACCTCGGCGAGCGGAAGGGGTAATGGCGGAATTCACAAGAAGATCACGTTCTGTCATGACGCAACAGTCAGACGCCCTGGCAGCCACTGACTGGGGTTCCCCTCCATTACGCACCAACCGCATTACACAACACGTAGAAACTGAAGATGACGCCAGTCGGGGCTAATCCTTGATTTGCTTGTCCTCCATCCGCGCTGCTGGCCTGATCGTCGTTTCGTCATTCCCATTATAAGCCTGGGAGNGGGGGGGGGAGGAACCGCAGTTTCAGCTCGCGTTCCCGCCAAAATTTTAAGATAGTTATTCTACTTTGCGGTTTTGCGTAGCACCATTACGCACCTAGAGAGAAGACGACACGAGAGTATCATCAGAGTGGATCCCGAACAAATTAATTTTCCTTGCAGATTTTTGAGACCAGCAGAGGTTGGGGGCGCGAACTTTCAGTAGCCCGGACTCCTAAAGCAGGCATTACATATAATATATTCGCGGTTTCTTCTCACTTTTTTTAAATCAAACCTTTGAAAAATCACCTCATGTATGACGTGTTTGGTTCTTTCGTATATATGACACGTATTACAAGGTTTTTTTTATAGAAGTGTTAACATGAAAGTACCTTGTTTTACTTAAACTAATATTTTACTTCTACTCTATCTACAAGCTATAAAATTTCATTTATAATTAATATAAAAAAAAATAGGGAGAAAAAAGATGTGTTGGTAACACTTAGTAAGAAGAAATTCTTATAGGTGATAAATAAGTGCGCATGAACCCGATGCGTTGTCCCGTTGGTGTGATTGTCTATGCTTCGTCAAGCTTTGTTTGCACGAGGCGGAGGAATATCCTGGAANGATGCGTTGTCCCGTTGGTGTGATTGTCTATGCTTCGTCAAGCTTTGTTTGCACGAGGCGGAGGAATATCCTGGAAGTAGAATGGTAGCAGTTCTGCGGAAAAGTTGTAAGTAACCGTGAACAGCCGATATCCCGTGATGCCGTGCTTGCCCGTAACGAGATAATGCGAGGTCTAGTAGGTAGGTAGGGGCCTAGTCGACAGCGAGCTCATTATGCAACNTGCTTGCCCGTAACGAGATAATGCGAGGTCTAGTAGGTAGGTAGGGGCCTAGTCGACAGCGAGCTCATTATGCAACAAGTTGCTCAGAGAAGAAGGAACGGGGAATGATTTGCACATTGCAGCATTCGCCTGTAGTTATTTCGGAAAATTATGGAAAACAAAAATCAGGATGCCCGGACCGGGATTCGAACCCAGGTACTCCTCAAAGGCGAGTAGTTCAAATGTTTACCAC
Organism: Clitarchus hookeri; assembly: GCA_002778355.1. Taxonomy (NCBI): domain Eukaryota; kingdom Metazoa; phylum Arthropoda; class Insecta; order Phasmatodea; family Phasmatidae; genus Clitarchus; species Clitarchus hookeri. Next base: position 943,018 of record NQII01000231.1, read on the forward strand.
TACGCACAAGTCGGTATACTAGCCGCATTGCGAGCTAGTATGGAAGTTGCCAGTTCCACACAACAATCTCGGGCCGTACACTGTTGAGACTGTTTAAACGTAGACGGCGTATTTATCTTTACGAGGGAAAATAAAGCGTGCGTGCTGAATTAAGCTATCATGCTATGTTCGCGTGCCTAAAAGCATGCGACCAGTTAAGAAATTGTCAAAGAGAAAACTTTACTGTTAGTTTTAGAATGGCATTGTCGATATATAAGAAAGATTTTATCATATCATCGAAAATAGTGACGCTCCTTTCCTATTCGAGCGTTAAACTCACCTCGCAAAGCCATGCGGGGTTTTTTTTTTTTTTTTTTTGCCACATACGGTCGAAATTAGCACCATCACCCTGTAAGCTCTTTCAAACGTCATGACTGAAACTTGGTCGTCTGGAAAAGACCCGTGAGTAGGTGTAGAATAAGTGCATTCAAATGTTCTGATTTAGTAGAGAATGTACTTAACCGTTTCGCATTCCGTGAAATAAATCATGAACAAATTTTTTATCCGGCCAGAAACACAACGGAATTAGAATTTCCAGCGCTCTCGCTCTCTCTCTCTCTCTCCCTCTCTCTCTCTCTCTCTCTCTCTCGCTCCTTTTTTTTCTCTATTTCTCAGCATTTCTCACACAACATCTCTCCGAATAACTCATTTGCAATAAATCAACAGCTTAAATATCTTAGAAGTGAGTATTAAATTATTTCGATTGATTACGTAAGCGTCCTTTCTGACAGTTATGGACATCTCATAGAGATATCAGCAGTGATTTTAATCAGTTAGTTGAAGAATTTCAACATATGACTTTCGTATCAATAATATTTTCCGTTGAAAAATAAAATCCACAAACCACTCTTATGGCACAAACAAGTATTTCCTATTTAAGACTATTTTAATTTCAAAAGCTAGATTTGTAAATATTTTCCACGAGACTGGGTTTGTTAAACTACAGAATACAGTTTACGAAAATTTTGAAGGTGGTATTTGTTCCCTATTGTTCAGTCTTTACTTCTACGCTACAGCTGAAAATATTAAGAAGTATGCGCAGTTTCAAAAATCTAATTCATCCTGTCACGAATTTTACGGAAAAGTGTCATTTGAAGATAATTTGGCCCCTATAACTTGTATGTACGTCCATTTATCGAAAACTTATTTTTAAATATTGGACGCTTTAGGACTTAAGAGTGTAACTTGAGGCGCCTGTCAACCTATAAATATTTTACTCTTCGGAGGCAGACGGACACGGGAGTGATAAGAGGGTGGAAATACCACGTACAGCTTGCGGAATCATGTTGCTTGTACGGGCAAGGACTCGAACCGGCGAGCTAGATTTCCTTTCGTCTGCTTTTAACCGCACAATCTGAAGGGATGGCACTCTAGTCTAATTCTTTCGGCAAAAAGAATAGCATGATTTCAGCGCAGGACCTTGTGTGAGTTTCGCAAATATTAACATAGAAAATTTTTCTATAATAGCATAGCAATCCGAAAATGCTCTCTCCGACCTTGTAAGGCTTCAAAATAACGTTCGTAGCCCACGTGATACGTTGGAAGGTATGTTCCGAACTAATGAGGTGTGTTGTTTTTTTTTTTTTGCATGAAAAGACAGCGCGCACGTTCAATAGTTTTTCTAAGAGGAAAAAAAAAGTATTTCATACACACTGCAACAATGCGATAGCGATGGCGGTGCCGTATGAGTTATTTTGAAATCCGACATATTCTACTGTCACGTTGTAGCCGTTATCTAAAATAACCATGTTTAATCTCATACTTCACGCGAAGAAATGTGTTTGGAAGTCTCATCTGTACCAATTCAGAAACTCAATATGTGCTGTATGCCATTGTTATCTTTGTTTATTGAATTAAAGTTCAAATGGTAAAATAATCATCGCGCGGCTTTGAAGGAGTGAAGGTATGGGGAGGCAGTGTAGGGGAGGGCTCTCCCGAACGCTCACCGCTGGAGGGAGGGAAACCACTTGACACTACTGGCACTATACACGCCAAACTGATAACATCGCTTCTCTACAACCGCGTTGTTAAATACCACGCTGCGCGACTTGTGTTTTATCGGCAGGGAATATGCACGCGCCGAGCAGCTCTCGCCTGACCGTACTCGGCCGCTGTCACTACTGAACTGAACAACCCTCGCCCCCTTCCTGCAACGACACTGGACTCTCCCGACGTGTTTTGGACTTCTGCGCATAATTTTCTCACTTGCATTCCACTACACGCAGTCCATTCGCAGTTACATCCCATTTTTTTAAAGCCTTGCTAAAGTTATACTTCCCGGCTATCCCTCCACCTCATGCAAACAAAGCTTAACCGAGTTTATAAAATCACACCAAAGCTACAACGCACCGCGTTCGTGCGCACTATTACTGGGTTTTACCAACACATCTATTTTCTCTATTTTATTCATAATAATTATAAATTAAATATTATAATTTTATGTATAAAATCAAAAAAGTAGAATTTAATTAAAAATACGGTGCTTTTAAGGTAACACGTGTACAAAACGCTTGTTGACAAATGACGTATTTAGGAAATAACCAAACACGTCCCACACGGGGTAATTTTTCAAAGGTTTGATTAAAAAAAGTGTGAAGATACCGCGAATAGACTATAACCTGACTTGGGGAGATAATGCCGCACTCCTGCTGAGGGAGGTGGCTGGTTTTTCGCGTGCCGTTGTAATTCGAAAATCCCGCGACGTGACAGCGCCACGCGTGCTGGAGGGAGGACGTGTTTGTTGTTCCCCGCGGCTAGAGAGAGAGTGTATGTGTGTGTGGGCGCGCGCGCTGTCCGTAAACAAGGCGGTTGTTCCTCCGCGACGTCGCTTCTCGGACGTTTTTATCGTTATACGGTTTGTTTTCCCGTGGCGCCAGTCATGTGGTCGACGACTGCTATACACGCGTCGCCATACGAGCGCCGGACGTCAGCAGTGGGCCAGTGACTGTACCTGTATGTTCGCCGTTAACGGTGTTGGACCCCGAAATGAAAGTCAGATATTTTGTTTGCACTGCACATTCATACGTTTGGTTATGGAAACGAAAATTGTGGTCGTTAAAAAAGTGTCGTCAAAGTCAGTGACAATTGCTGTAAGTAGCCCTCTGTTAACGGTACTTATTCTCGTGTAAACCAGTGTTTTAAATTATCGCGACAATGCTGTATCTTTTTCTGAACATATAGCTGCATTAAAACCCGATACTCGCCGTTTAAAATTCTGAGGAAACAGAACGCACGCGAAGCATGTTTATGCTATTTCCCTTCGCCGTCGCAGTGCTAATATTGAAGCGTTATTGTTTACTATGTAAGCCTCTTAATTATAGCACACCTACCATATTTTTAGTGTTGCGCCATTATTTTGGCGTTGTGTTATACACTGAAGAGCCAAAAAAAGTGGTATACACCTGCCTAATATCGTGCAGGGCCCCCGCGAGCACGCAGAAGTGCCGTAAGACGACGTGGCATGGACTCGACTAATGTCTGAAGGTATGCAGGAGGCATTGAAATCTGCGCCAATTTTAGGAAGGGTTGCACGTCTGTCACGATTAATTATTCTCGTCAGTCGTCGTTTGTCCCGTTCGTTCACGATCTTTTTCCGGCCGCAGCTATGTCGAAGATTTGATGTTTTACCGGATTCCTGATATTCACGGTACACTAGTGAAATGGCCGTACGCAAAAATCCCTTTTTTCGACAGCCCTGTTTACAACTGTTTCCGTGGCTACAGCGGTGTCTTCCTCAGCCTCAGACGATGTTTACATAAACTCAGCAGTCAACCTGCCCAGTATGTCAACAAGAAATATTTTGCAATGGAAATAACTACACGAGATTACTTTCGGAGCGCTCAACAAAGTGTACTCGCTCGAGAGACAGTCTATTTTGACAGTTTGCACAACACAGGTGCGTCGTGTACTGCATATATATCAGGCGATGGTGACGTAGCCGTTGAGAAGTCTGAACTGTGTTTAAGGGAAGTATTGGCCGAGCACCAATATCTTAGCCATAACAGGAATCACCTCGCCAAATGACAAGAGATTGCTTCAAATGCGACACAGCGGAATTGTTTAGTGACAAAACAGAAGTTATTTGCTGCTGTTTGCAATTAAAAGAAAATAAATAATTTTGCAAAAGTATAGAAAATTGCAAAAATATTCAAATATTAAAACATTGAATTTTAAAAATATACAATTTTTTTTATCTCTATTAATATTTAATTTATGTTCTTAATATTTTAACTGTTAATAGCTACACATTCTTTACGTATGTCAGAATATGAAAAATACCATTATTCTCTCAAATTTCAGTTTATCAACTGCTATTCTTGAACAAACACGTGCCTACACAAATAATAATAATAATAAATTAATATATACTAATATTTTCAGCAAATGTTTCTTTTTTGTTAAATTTTAATATGAAACCTTCTACCGCTGCTACTTCCTCTTATAAGTCAGATGNTCAGCAAATGTTTCTTTTTTGTTAAATTTTAATATGAAACCTTCTACCGCTGCTACTTCCTCTTATAAGTCAGATAAGTAAAAAAAGTCATTATTCTGTGAAAAGGGTTAATCAAATCTCAAGTTACTGTACTTGTATATCATTATCTACTGCTAGGCTATGAGCACCAGAGTCTTCCTTATATATATATATATACATGTGTGTGTGTATGTAAGCCGGCTAAGGGAAAAAGGGGGTGCAAAACGCTGTACGTACTTTTNTATATATATATACATGTGTGTGTGTATGTAAGCCGGCTAAGGGAAAAAGGGGGTGCAAAACGCTGTACGTACTTTTCAAATTCCCGGCTCCGCGAGCGAGAGCGAGTTGTTAACCACATTTACCAAAAACAGTACTGCTGGAGCAGAGTTCTACGAGGCGGATACATTCGCTTCCGGCATTTCAGTTTTGCCCAGGCAACGAAATACATAAATATATACATAAATACTTCTCATATTTTGCCTGCCAAATTACCTGCGAGCGTTCCAGCCATTATTTGCATCGAAACACTTGCCGCCAAAAGCGGGATGTAGTTTTTAAAAGGTGAGATCCTTCGACTTGGTGCAGTCACACTGACACGTGCGTGGTACGGAACCGTGAACCGTGACCTGCTAAGAGAAGCACTCGCGTGGCGAAGCGTGCGTGGTGGGATTCGAGACCCGGCCAAGTTCCTATCGCGGGACGCCCACGCGTGTAGCAGGCACGCAGTGGACCCGCCCACTTGCAGTGTGTTAGTGAGTTAAGCCCCTGGCACAATTGGCTGTTAGTGTTGTTGGTGGTTGTCGGTTGGCGTGCGACGTATCCCGTGGCACAATAGACGGTTGGCGTGTTGGTGCAAATTGTTTCGCTATCGAACCGCCAGGTAGCAGTAAATCTGTAACAAAAAGTCATATTGTTTTCATTTGGTGAGATTCCGATTGTCTGAAACCAACAGTACTGAGGTAAGCGATAATTAAAAATGTTATCTGACAGAAAGATACTGCTTTGTACCAAAATGAAAATAGACGAAATATTGTACCTAACCAAAAGATACATTTCAAAGGTTTTTATACATTAGGTTTTTAATATTGAAAACTGCTGGTCGTTGACGAATATCAATACTTTAATTTGCATTTTAGCCTTCCTCCATTTCATTTCTAATTGATAGGTTGGTGGTAAACAAAGCACTCTCTGATTGGTAGGGTGGTGGTAAAAAGTTCAATATTTTCAACTTTCTACGTGACCAACCGCCAAAACCAACCACCAACCGTGAGTTAAAATGGTTTTAGGGCCAACCACCAACAACCACCAACACCAACGCATATTTTGCCAGAGACTTTTAACGTTAAGGAGAAACTTCCCCCGCCATATTAAATTCTTAGTGTTTCTAGCGTATTTACGTATTTAAAAAAGAAAATTNCGTTAAGGAGAAACTTCCCCCGCCATATTAAATTCTTAGTGTTTCTAGCGTATTTACGTATTTAAAAAAGAAAATTATGTAAGTATAGTTTATTCGCGTTTTCTTAGCACTTTTTTTAATCAAACCTTTGAAAAATCACCCCATGTATGACGCGTGTAGTTATTTCCTAAATATGTCATGCATAACAAGCGTTTTATACCTCTGTTAACATAAAAGTGTATTTTTTTTTGTTAATTTGAAATTTTATCTATATTTTGTTTATTAACTATAATATCACATTTATAATACAAATGAATNTTTTTTTTTGTTAATTTGAAATTTTATCTATATTTTGTTTATTAACTATAATATCACATTTATAATACAAATGAATAAAAACAGCGGGAAAATATTTATCTTGGTAGCGCCTAGAAAAATATTATTACAAATTGAGTGCGCACGAATTCAGTGCGTTGTCCTTCGGTGTAATTTTCTAGACGTAGTTAAGCTTTTTGTTTGCACTAAGCGGAGGAATATCCTGGAAGAAGAACTTTAGCAAGGCTTCAGAAAAGTGTGAAGTAACCGTGAACTAACTATTGACCTTACACAGCAGTACATGCATTACTACGAAGTCGTATTTACGTCACAAAATTGATTTTGCCAAATTTTGGCTGAATTAACATTGTGACGTGATTATGAGTTCGTATAGTTCAGTCGTTATGTTTGTACTTCCACGTAAGGTCAATAGCTAGTTGAGTATAGCGGCACTTTCGAAATTTCACATTTAAAGGAGAGATTTAGGCGACTCTTAACATCGAGGTCTAGAGAGCTAGTGAGGTGAGTGTGGAGCAGCGCCGGAATGCGAAGGCGGGGGGAAACGGGAGATCGCCGAGAAAACCCGCCGACCAGCGGCACCGTCCGGCAAGATTCCCACTTGCGAGAATCCGGGAGCGAGCCCACTGGGAATCGAACCCTGTTCGCTTAGGTGGGATGCGATTAGTCTAACCACTACACCACCGCGGCCTCTTCCATTTTAAGAATGTAAACACGCTAGAAAAACCGAGAGTTTAATGTGTCGGGAGAATGTTCCCCTCCCCCCAAGGCACAAGATAAGGTAAGCATACAGAAAGGGAATGGCTTGGACGGTTCATTTGATTTGGGTTTACAAATCGCTGATTTGCTGCAAGAAGCCCCAAGGAATGAGCATTGTGTCTGATTGGTTATTACCGCGTGCTGCGAAATCGCGAAGCCGATTGGCGAATGACGTTCCGGCATGTTCGTGGCCAGTCACGCCATGTTACTGGCGTGGCGGAGTTTGCGGTAGTTGACTCCAGTCCACGGAATGGCTAATGTGCAACCTGGAAACAACCGCGGCATACAAGGCACAGTTTTGAACGAAACACCGGCGCACCCTGAAACAGCTCATCATTAGGGCCGCCTATTTAATTCGTGAAAATATTTACGCAGCATAAACTAAGTTGTCTCTCGCGCGCACACGTGTGATTTTCCTTTTGTTGTTGACCACGTTTCTCTGACAGAAAAGATACTTTCTTAGCCGACTGGGCCAATCGGAAATACGTTGCTGCGATACTTAAGGACCATTATTCGCCTGCAGACACCTAATACGACTAATCATTAAACATCTAATTACGAAAATAGATCTTAACTGTGTTGCTTTGGAAGCTTTTCGCAAAAAAAACAGGCGCCCCTGTTCGTCATTCGTTACTGCTAAAAGGACAGTTTCTGAGCACGTTAAAGAGTTCCAAAATAATGTTTATTAGACACGTCAAGTCTCGTTTCAGTGCTTAATTTGTACTAACAAGGGCAAGTGAGCGCTAGTGACAAAAACATATGGGAGTCGTCCCGAAAATGATAGNAGTGCTTAATTTGTACTAACAAGGGCAAGTGAGCGCTAGTGACAAAAACATATGGGAGTCGTCCCGAAAATGATACTTATGGCCGGCCGGTACTGTGCACAGCGACGTGTCAGTTCTTAGTCTTCCTTGTGCCTGGTCTGCTTCGTGGAATTGTCTACACCTCTTTGACATGATTGGGTGGCAGTGTCATCGAANAGTGCTTAATTTGTACTAACAAGGGCAAGTGAGCGCTAGTGACAAAAACATATGGGAGTCGTCCCGAAAATGATAGTTATGGCCGGCCGGTACTGTGCACAGCGACGTGTCAGTTCTCANTGATAGTTATGGCCGGCCGGTACTGTGCACAGCGACGTGTCAGTTCTCAGTCTTCCTTGTGCCTGGTCTGCTTCGTGGAATTGTCTACACCTCTTTGACATGATTGGGTGGCAGTGTCATCGAACACGCAGGACGTTGTTCGCAGGCTGCAAGGCAAGTACAGCGCATACCAAAAATTATGTGATTAAAATACATGAAATTAGGAAATTAATGTGCGGTCGAGCGGGCTGAAAATACTGATTCGTAACTTCATACTGGATTTTCACCATGCCTGAAATAGAGATACAATCAATGCACGTTAATAGGTAGGTAGGTAGGGATCAACATCTCGTCGACAGCGAAGTCATTAGGGGCGGAGCAAGCTGCTTAGAGAAGTTGGAAAGGGGAAGCAATCAGCCTTGGTCTGTAGTGATTTAAGGAAACCGCCGAAAACCAAAATCAGTATGGCGGAACCGGGAGTCGAACCCGGGTCTTAACGAACGCGAGTCCAGTGATTTATTACTATGCCAGTAAGCATTAAATTATTTGCATTAAATTTTTTTTTAAGCTGCCTTTAAATGAGAAAGAGAATACTGTAAATAAGTGATGGAATGCCTTTACCACGTGTTAACCCAGACATTAAGTACTGTATATTTCTGAATCAACTAAATAATGCTTCTTTTTTTTTCCTCGCAAGGTCGCTAAACGAGGTTTTCAATTTCGTGTTCGAAAATCAGGGAGGGAAGGCGTGTATGATGGAACTGCGCTGGCATTGGCTTGCAAATGGCGAAGAGAACTGTCTCAGCGTAGCCAAGTGGCGTATTGTAATGAGACCCTAAAACCTTCCGCGTTCCTGGGTTTTTTTTTTTTTTTTTTTTTTTTTTACTTTTGTAAATAATTTTTAGGTCTAATCCGAGTTTCTCACTCACTATTATTCCTGCCTCTTGCGATACGAAGCGAGATACCCAACCTATGGTTGCTAGAAACCATTGACGGAACAACTGGTTTTCTCTTCCCGCTGGCACATTAGAAACACTACATCCGAATGCTGCCTGTGCAAACGATTAACAGAAACTCTTGCATCATGCTCCGCCGTGCAATTTACTACAAGGTATTCGTAAGTAATATTTTGACCGAATATTACTTTTGTCGTTGCAGTTCGAATGGAAAAATTCATTGTTTTGAATTTAAACCAATTCTTGCCCAGAGTACACAATTGTGTACATTACGCACGTGTAGATACTTTCTGGTCTGTACTGCACACTGTGAAGCTCAGAGGCCATTGATCTTACCATTGGGTAAATGATTCGCAAACAGTCTTACTGGTCAAGGTCATAGTTGGTTCATGACTGTAGTCGAACACATACTTTACAGCTCATTGGCTGTGACAACGAAACAAGTGTTGTGTCGACTTACGTACAGCACAAATCATAGAATTGCTTGTTTGTGTGAGAGGGTTAAGAGGCTGCAATACGCTGTGACCCCTTCAAGTCCCAGGCAAGCGGTTGCCTGCGTGTGCCTCGTGGAGGCTGTGAACGTAAAAAAAAAAAAAAGCTACGCCGCGTCCCGTCTCTGCCGACCCTATGTTTGTACACCCTTGACGAGCGCCGCCCCAGGTATTTATACCTCGTCTGGCATAGCGCACGCCAATGTTATCAATTGTGATACTTGAAGGCGGCGCTAGGGCGGGTACAGTCCGCGGCCGCGCGCAACTGGAGCACGCTCGGTCACTCCGCGCGTATAGGCTGTTCACGGTAAAGTGAGCACTTTTCGAAGCCCGCTCATTTGGAATAATAGTCAACAAATGTATTTTACCGTAGCCTTAGACGTTAACTTTTCGAGTCCGGTGGAATATATGCACAGTGTTTAAACCTTACATGTCAATATTTACTTTAAAAACTAACTAGGGCCTCAAAAGTGCTCACTTTACCGTGAACCGCCCATACTTGACTACATTTATGGAGCACTGGACGTTATGAGAGTACCAACCGTAGTTTTGATAATCTTCAGGAAAGNTGCGTAGAAATAAACTGGACTTTTTCGACGTTTTTTTTTTTTTTTTTTTTTTTTTTTTGTGCAGATTTGGTACAGACACTTAAGTCCTCCAAGTGCGCGTCTTTTTATCAGTTATGATAAATTTACAAAGTTAATTAAACGAATAATAATTTGAACTGTGTCTCGTTTTCATTAATTTAAGAAAATTTTCTTATCATAAATGATGGGTTTTCATTAAACAGGTGAGTATCGCAGGGCAGTTACGTATGGTAATGTGGAAGAAGAATTAAGAAGATGACTATACCTCCTTAAATATAGTAGGTTTCTAACCTCTAGAATTTTCGATGCAGTGTTCATTAAATAAGTTACACTTGGAGATCTGCAAAATTTCGTTTATTATTTGGGAACAAGCTAAAATGCACTGCCATATACACACCTGAGCACAGTCCGTGATGCCATTGTCCGATGCACTGAATGCAAGGCCGTACACCTGTGTGATCGAGTTACAGTAAACTGGTCACTATAAAGGTGAACTATTTTTATTGGCTAAAATAGTGTTTCAGGCCGAGCTACGCAAATATTCAGCCAGTGAGACGCCAAGTGATGGTACAAGAAATTGAAGTTTAGTTCGCTGCGCTGTAATAACTGGAATCGTGCAGCTCTATATAGTCATACCTGGAGTCACCTGTTTTGTAGCGAAAATGTTCCACTATTAGCTGCACTCGAAAACATTTTAGCTTCAATGCACTCGTGATTAGATCCTTTTACCTGTTGCGCGTCCCAAATATCTCTCCCCGAGAATCACAGACGCTCAGTATCGGAGTAGGTACACTAATTCTGATTGGTCCAGTCGATTATCCCTATGCATTCACAAAAAAAAAACATGCATCAGAAATATAGTATCGCAAGACACCAGAGGGGCGTATCCGAATCCGTCAGAGATGGAAAATAAAATAACTGAACTTGAGTTTCAGTTTTTTGACATAGCTATTATTTACAACATTAAACTACCCATATCCACTACTCCCGTTATTCTCAGTGAGCGCAATATTTAACGTATGTGTGCGTGTCTTGCGCACTTGTGATCTAACGTTTTATTCGCGATCATGTTGTGTGTTGTTTCGATAGACGTTCGCCCTATATTCTATTTTATTCATTACTGTATCTATGTCACCATCGACCAGAAAATGACCTCATCTCACGCATTCCGCATTACGAATTTTGTTGGTATTTTTCTGAATCGATTACGACAATATCACCTCGATGACCCTCTGTTTCTCTTTACTCGGTTTTTATTTGTTGCCCCGCCTTTACAACGCCACAATGTAGAGGGTCGTCTACTCACCCTCTTCGCCTTACTACGTCCATTGACTTTGGACGACGTACTATGCCGTGGATTCAGTAGACAATTTACTCCTTTCGTGCTCTTAATTCCAGTCCCTCAGCCCGATTAAACACTGTGGCATACGGCATAAGCCTCCTATCTCCATTTTTTATCCTTTAAATCACCAAAGCCAGAGAATGCGTGAGAAGTCAGACCCTCCAGAAGGATCATTCTGGCTGAGCCCCTGGGCACGAACCATCATCGATCCGACCTCTTCTTCACGTGGTGGCGATACAGTGGGCAAACACGAGCTCAAAGACCCAACTCACGTTGAAAACTGGAAGAACTGCAACTGCGAAAGCTATGAACGTATGTAGGTAAATTGCCAAGAATAGAGTGAAAAGACAATAAAATGACTGTTCAGTACTTCTACATTACAGCACGCAGCTGTAATTCAGTATAAAGAGAAATTTCGCAATGGCGATGAATTTGTAAGAATTCCTAACTTATGTAACAGTGTGGAAAGTCACTTATTTGCCGACAATAAAAAGCATTTCGTTGAATTTTATGAAAAGTCACGTCAGGAGATTAATTTGAGTACTGTGCTAATTACAGAAAAATGTATTATTACCAGTCGGTTTCCGCTGAACTCAAGCTGCAATTTCCACTCGGCTTGTTGGTAACTTAGCGAAGGCGAATGTAGTGGAAGTGGGTTGGCACGTACAAGAGTATTACGAGAGAGCGACACGGCGGAATGCGCGGAGATAGTAACGGGGACGGAAATATTCCGCGAACTGATAAGAAGCATCAGCTGTGACAGGCAATTTCGGCGCCTCATCCCTCATGCTGTGTCTGAAATGCTTTCTAATGTTTAATTGACGTGTGCCATTTTTTAATGTAAAAAAAATTTAAGCTTTTAACACGACATTTTTTTGAAATGGCATTCAATTAAATACGTCGAATCTAATTGTTTGGATTACGGATATTCCATACCCAGTATAGTACAATTAATTTCTACAAAATTCGCAGCTTTTAACAAAAACGTAGTAAATATTTTAAAACCAAATAAATCTAAAAAAAAAAAAAATTATTAAAAAAACCTTTTGGACTATTTCAACAAGTCATCATTTTCATCGCTCTGTCGATACAGTTATCCGCGCTGAGTAAGTTCACGGAGCTGATGACTGATCTGATATTATTACAAACCGCTTGGGTTTGTTCGAACAGGTTTTCAGCAGTCTGCAAAGTGTCAGTACTACTGCAAGAATGTTTCTGTAGTTCTACAAATCCTATTTTTTGCACAAGTACAAATGCAACAGGTTTACAAAAAAAAATTTGTACCTAGCAGTTGTATTATTACAAAAAAACAAATTTCAGCTCGGTTTACAAACTTTTTTTTACCGTGTAGACAAGGCGAGGAGCTACCGAGTTGCTAATTGGTGGGAACTATTTTGTGTACCTCCGCCCGTATGAAAATAGGGCTTATAGTCTGTTCGCGGTTTCTTCACACGTTTCGAAGCAAACATTTGAAAAAACACTCCTTGTAAGACGTGTTTGGTTACTTCCTAAATATCCTAAGCATTACAAGCGTTTTATACTCGTGTTAACATATAAATACTTTATTTTTTGTTAAATTATAATTTTACTTACATTTTATGTATAAATTACAATATTTCGTTTATAATTAACATAAATAAAGGCAGGGAGAAAATGCGTGTGTTGGTAATGTCTTGTAGTTGTTATGCAAAATATTATTACACTTGAGTGCGCACGAATGCGGTGCGTTGGTCCTCTGATGTAATTTTCTAGGCTTTATCTTCATGGGGCGGAGGAATATTCTGGAAGTAGAACTTAAGCAGGGCTTCGAAAAAGTTGGAAGTAACCGTGAATGGAGTATACTTCGCTTGATGTATTTCCGAGGTATCTGGTAACCGTGGTTGGGTAGCGTTTTTTTATTAATCACAGCTCGTATCAGCATATGTTTTAAGTAGAGGTGGAAAAAAAATCACGGATTAAATTTAGTTCAAACTAATACATAAAAAACATAAACATTTTTTTTCCCTTTGTGATCACAGTTTATTTCGCCTCTATATTCTTAAGGGGGAACAATTCCTGCCATCTTTAATCTTCGGAATTTTCGTCGTAAATAGCATCACAGATTTTGTATTTTATTTTGGGCGTTGACATTGCACATATTCTAAATCACGCATTGGTAGACTGCTGTTTCCAGGATCATTTCTGTAACCGTAAGCAAGAAAAAATTATTTATTTCTTGCCTGCAATCACTAGTCAAAAAAATATTCTGTAGAGATGTGATAGTTTGATTAATCTTAAGGAACTATTATTTATGTCATGTCGTACAAAAAATTTCATTAAATGTTCTTAAAATGAACTTATGGCAAAAATAGTGAAAATCCAATATGGCGGTGATTGATTCCTCTTAAGCGGACTTCCTAGTAAAATATTCAATTCAAAAATCAGTGTTTGTGCATACACGCGTATGCCAGTATATAAATGTTCTGGGAATAAGATGTTTTGCCATTAAAGATATAAAACAATAGTATAACGTCGTATAGGGTGTGATTTTCCTTTCGTTGCTGACCACGTTTCTCTGACAGAAAGACACTTTCTTAGCCGACTGGGCCAATCAGAAATACGTTGCTGCGATACTTAATGAACATTATTCGCTGGCAGACACCTAATGTGACTAATCATTAAACATCCAATCAGGAAAATAGATCTTAACTGTGTTGTTTTGGAAGTTATGAAAAAAAAAATTACATTTTTGAAGTTTGCTTGCGCAGTGAAAAGTGCAAATTTACGTCCGTCGTTGAATGTGTGGGCTTTCATCGCGTGTACTGTTGAAGACCTAATTTGCATAGGAAAGTGTGACGACTTAGGCACTGCACGCCGTTCAGCGTAGGGGCGACGGAGCGCTGGGTGCGAGTGCTAGTGTCGCCCGTATTGCTCCCTCGCTTCTGGGCCTCCAACCCGCAAAACAGATTTAGGCGCGTATGAGCCTTAAGAGCCCACGTCACCCGCCATATTGAATTTTCTATTTATTTCTTCCTAATTCAAATTTAGGAGGATTCAATGGAAAATGTAACAATAGCAGCTTAGCCAATTGCCTCACCCATCATTACGGACTTAATATATGAACTACTAACACATATCTATGCTACAGTTAACGTTATACAAAATGTTATACATGAATTCATTCTCACCTTGTTATGACAACTAGAGAGCACCTATTAATAGGGCCAGTGACATTTCGCGTAAAAATATGACCACACAGTATACTTCAATACTATATACACACCTCAGCTGTTGTTGTACCTCCAATGGCTGCTGGTGCCGTGTCCATCTTTGACCAAGTCACTCAGGACTAAGCAACTCCGACACTGAACCTTCGTGATTCGTGGGCAAGCGGTTAACACGGGCCAGAACATTTTTTAGCCAATCAAAGAAGCTGGACGACCCTACAGTGCTTTGGACTGTATCTTGTCTCGAAATATTTTCGCAAAATATCACTGCCCCTACCTATTAACAGTCGGGTACAAACATTTGCACAGAACCATGAGATGTAATGCTTCTATAATGACACAATTTCAGTAATGACCCTGACTCTTCTGTTATGACACTAAAACCACTCGTTTATGTACAAGGGGTGAGACAGCCTCTTAAAGGGGCTCAGTCCCCGCCATCTTGGATTTACGGAATTTTTCGATGTAACTTGCATCGCAGACTTTGTATTTTATTCTAAGGCATACGGCATTGCTTTGTACATGTTCTAAAACCTGTGTTTCTTGGCTACTCTGACTAGTATCATTTCTATAATCGCCCGCAATAAAAATTTACTTATTTATCGCCTGCAGACACAAATCAAAAGTTAATAACGGCGGTAGAGATGTAATAGTTTGATAACGCTTAAGAAACTGTTATTCATGATATGTCGTTCGAAAAATTTCGCTAAACATTTTAAATGGAAGTAACGACGAAAATAGTGAAAATCCAAAATGGCAGGGACTGATCCCCTTTGAGTAGTGTGTGTGTGGGGGGGGGACACTTGGTGGCGAAACTACTTCGGAGAAGAGGACAGAGCGATGTGACGGCAGAAAGAGGACACAAAGCCAGGATGCTAGCGTTGTTTAGCCGGCGCCAAGGACGCGACCCGCGTCATCTGGGCGTCCTGCTCCTGAGGCGCCGTGCTGCCCGTCGTCTCAGTAGCCCGGGTGACGCCGAGCGCCGAGACACGCGGGGACACGGTAAGTCGTCGCCGGCGACGGACAACTCACTGCTGCGGGGAGGTCGCACTTACTGTCTCTCACCACACTACAGCCACACTAGGAAACTTTTCGCAAACGTACTTACCACATCATTGTATGCGTGAGTGAGTAAAGATAAGTGGGCGGCTCTTAACATCGAAGTCTTGAGAGCCGATGAGGTATGAAGCGAGGTGAGTATGGAGGAGAGCTCCGATAAAGCCCGCCGACCAGCGGCATCTTCCGGCACTATTCCCACGTGTGAAATGCGGGAGTGGCCCGGCCGGGAATCGAGACCGGTTCGCCCAGGTGGGAGGCGAGTATTCTGACCACCGCACCAACGCGGCCCCAATTGTGTAATGGCTGTTTACCGTTAATTGGGCTCTTTTGAAAGCTCTGCTGAAGTTCTATTTTTCTCCTTTGTTGGTATATTTCCGCCATGTGTAAAACTTACATTGCCACGGGCCCAATCACTTTATTCACGTGTCAGTCAAGTGAAAACATGGGATTGTTTTTGTATAACTTGAATGATTTACAAATACGCCAGCTCGCACTCTCATGTCTGAAGCAGAAAAAAACACAAACTTATTTGCCTTAAATTTAAACATTACACTCGCAATATATCGCCAAGACCTGGGACTGTGTTACTAAATTCGCTGCTAACTAAACTGGGAGGAGGCGTGCCAATGTGTACCATGACACACACGCGGCTAACGAGTAGCGATATTTTTAAACAGTTGATTAAAAAAGTGCTCACTTTACCGTGGGCAGACTGTAGTGAGAAAGAATGAATGGTGAAAAATTTTCCCCCCATCCTTTCGTGGTAGCGTTCATACATTTGCCGAGGAAAGTACAGTAGCGACACTAAACATTCATATAGTTGAAGTCTGATGTGTGCTATAATTTCCACATTGCGTATAGGTTAAAAACTTCCATTACAGTTTAGAAATTTGCCATATTTTTTTTAAAAGCGTGGAGAGCACTGTAGCTAGGAGTACGAAATATTCTCGGGAATATTTAGGGGGTCGCGGTGGCTGACCGGTTAGCCTGCTCGCCTCCCACCACGGCGAACACCGGACTCAATCCCCGGCCGGGCCACTCCCGGATCCTCGCATGTGAGAATCGTGCCAGACGATGCCGGTGGTCAGCGGGTTTTTCTCTGGGATCTGCCTTTTATTCCGACGCTGCTCCATGCTCACCTCAACCACCCTCGTCGGCTCTCAAGACCTCGCTGTTAAAGAGTCGCCCAAATCTCTTCACTCACTCGCTCGAAAATATTTACTCGAGGGTTAAGACTCGCCAGTCAGTATATTTAGGGTATCAGCCGTGTGTCTTTCTGAGAAGAAATTTCCGTAGTTATTTGGGCCAGTGAGAATTAAATTGCTATAACTCATCCAGCCGCGAAAGAAGATCTGAACCCGACTGTTTTTAAATATAACTAGGCATGGGTTTTACTTCGTGGAAGTCAGGATTCCGCAAATATAGCTTGTTAATTTTGAGGTTTACATGACTCACGTCTTTTGACTGGAGAGAGTGGGAGGGGAAGCTGTAACTGGAGGGTGCGTTAACGCGAAAACTGGCTGGAAAATTCCAGTAAAGTTGGCAGCAAATTATGACAGCAGCGACGTGCCCTAAGCGTATTAATAAAAATACAATGTTTAAATTATTTGCCAATTTTTTTTTTTTTGTATTTTTGTACACGTTAAAGTAAGAATTACGGAAATATCGAATACATTTTCGTTTCTATCAAATTGGCACTTTTACTTGATCGAAGCAGGGATACAAGTCGATATGTCTATAATGATTTCTTCATTTTTTACAGTCTGGCACTGTGGTCGTAAGTCACTCTCCTTCTACCGCCACGAAAAAATCCATTAATTTATATTTGTAGGAAATACTGCTCAACTTGTCGACATTGCTTACAAGTACTGTTTTCTCGCATAAAAAATTAAGACAGCGTACTTTTTTTGCGTAATAACAAGTTAGAATCACGTTTTTGGAACGTACACATTAAATAAATGAAATTGTTTGCAGAAAATTTAAAAAGGGTGACTTTTAAGGTGTGCTTAACAAAAACCAATCTACTTTTAAAAACCACATAATTATTACAAAACAAAAATTTGAAGGAAAAAAATGTTCTTATTTTGAGCAATCAAAAAAAAATCGAAAGTGTTTCATAGCGTCATTTTAAAAGTACCTTGGAGTAACTCACGGTATCTTATTTCAATGTGAATAATCTCATTTCGGTAAGTGTTAGTTTTTATTATTTGTACGTCCCAAAAACACTACAATTACGATTTTGACAGGCCGTTGTGTAAAAAATAAGCCTTTTAAAAATTTTTCATGCTAGGAAATAGTACTCGTAAGTATTGTATACAAATTGAACAACATTTCGTACAAATATGAAATAATGCNTTTTCATGCTAGGAAATAGTACTCGTAAGTATTGTATACAAATTGAACAACATTTCGTACAAATATGAAATAATGCCTACCTGTCGCTTGAATTGCTTTGCGGAATGTTCTAAATCCACATTTTTTCTAACTGAACGACTTAACGTGTCCTCATTATACTGATGTACGAGTAGAAAACACATTTCAGACGAGGGATAAATAACACACCAAAAATATCACCCACATTATAAATATTATTCCCGAGCCCTCCAACATAACTAAGATTGGCTTTTTTACACTGCTGTATTTCAAAATATACTGATATAAAATAAACAAACCTGTTATAGGGATCTGCACTGATTCTTTGCTGTAGAATTACCACCGCTCAAAGTCCCATGTATACGCTGCACGTATATTTATCGTCTTGCGCATAGGAGCGACGGGGCACTTAATGCGAGAGGCTTTGTCGCCCTTATTGCTCCCGCATTTCTCGGCCTCAAACGCGCAAATCATCTCCAGGTAGGCGGCTCCCTTAAGGGTGTTGCCTGGTTTGACAGCAGTGGGAATTCGGATGGGAAATGCATGTTAATGAAATTCAGTTGTTTAGCGTTCCTGCTGAAGATACCACCAGGAGACTTTTTTGAGCAGAAAATACGCGCTTCTTTGCTATCGAAGCATGGCATGTTTCCTGAAAAATCAGAAAACTTAATAATTAAATTAAAAAATTTCTGAAAAACAAATTATTATATTTGCCTAGGTATAGAGCTTGAGAGTATTATCTCTCACACTCAGGTTTTTGTTTCGAGATTATATCTTCAAAATTGACTTTAAAGAAAAACGAATTGCATCGACACGTTTCCTTTCAAACCAGGCAACAGACTTAAGCCCTTAACGCACATATAAATTTTTCGCTACAGGTGTTGCGAAAGAAAAAAAATGTTGTGAAAGGGGTACTTGCGGATTTCTTACAAGCAACACTTTGGAATCTATAGAAAAAAAGCATCAGTGGATCCATGGTCCCAAGCAGCGGCCAATTACAAAATAATTGGTGTGTCAGCAACAGCCAATAGCACTGCCCGAGGAAGGCGATGTTCGGTACTGCTGGTAACATCAGGACTTGCACAGCACCAACCATGATCTCACCCACCCTGCAACACGTCAGACGTGAACGAGTATATTCGGAATGATGTTAGGAGGTTGGGGGGGGGGGTTAAGAGGGCCGGTAGGAGCGAGATCGGAGCGAGCGGACAGAAAACAGCCAGCGACCTTCAGTGAGGATGGCTTCCCGTCCCACCGGACGGCGCCAGGGCGCAGCCCCCTACGTGACCGGCCCTGACGTCACACGGCGCATGCGTCAGAGCGATTAACACTGGTGGTCCCGCTACTACATCATCAGCTGGGCCGCTGCGCCCGTCTTGTTGAACCACCGCCAGAATTGCAGGCTTAGCGATTTTCTCACCAGACCTGGGTGGTTTCACGAGATCGTCTGGGGGCAAAATTTCATACGCGCGACAAGTCGAAAAGTTAGTGACTTCCGTTAAAATATGGTGGCAGATCTTGTAATTTAAAGGATTTTTTTTTCCCCGTAACCAGAATTCGACACTTAACGTGTCTCCAGAATTGTTCATTTCTACAGAATATATATATTGTGCACACCTGAAGAGAGCATGTGAATATCTTGAGATGCATATTAAATATGATTATCTGGTCATACGTGGTCATTGAGGGTACTATGCGTTTGTGCATTTGTTCAGTGAATATGCTTTATTTTAAAATTATTATAGTTTCTTGCAATGTTATTTATACGCGGCTCTAAGCAACTGTAACAAAAATAACAAATAATGACATTTCAAGCTGTACAAAGAAATATGCTATAGGCCTATACTTTCACTCAATTTAATTTGAAATTGGTTAGGATTACGATGTGGTGATTTTCTGATGATGTTTCTCTCAAATAAAGTTGGCAACTTATCACCGGTGCCTAGGGAACACAGCCGTCTCCCGACCACAGCGTTCTCAAGCAACCACGTCTCAAAATGGTACGGCCACTTTGGGGCGAGGTGTTTGTTGTCCGGAGATCCGAGCCATCCTAAAAATAACGGAATGTAGGTCCGAGATACGGGCGCTCAAACACAACAGGGATGGTGCACTTTCGAACATAACCTTGGTGCTAACCTCGGCCACGCTTGTAATCACAAAGTGTACGGCGGGAGCCATTAGGTATCAGCGTTCGGCTAACATGACACATAAATACCTTTCATCTTAGGGCGCGTCTGCTTAGGCTGAAAAACAGTGTGCAGTGTTTCGCTAGCGTAGCTGCTATTTTTAAACGAACTGTTAAGATACTTCTCTGTGGCGTCTGCTCACGTCTGGATTTACTTATTTATTTACTCACGGCATATTCACCAACAGGTCGGTTTACAAATGTACGCGTTATATTACAAAAAGTTAATTACAAAACTATTAAACCTGCACACAGAATAATTAACAAAAATGAGAACTAAACTGTAGTAATATCACATTAAATATTTAATTAATATTAATATGCATAATTATAAAAAAAAATAACAACAAAAAATTATGTCTAAAACATAAATAAATGAAGGGGAAACTAAATTGTAATTCGCTTTCCGTTATCTCTAGCCGTCATTAATGCGCATTATTTTTAAAATTTAAAAACACTCTATTAAGAATGTTTTTAAAATAATTTTTTGGTGTGAAGATTCCAGCACATGATGATACAGGTAGCATTAATACGCGACAGTCACTTCCGAACGCCTCGTAAAGGCGAGCTGACGACGTGAAGACTACATGCCAGTTCAGTATATTGCGAGTACAATCAGTCAGTGATGAGTAAGGTTACCAGACTTTGGCGAAAATAGTTCATACCTTCTTGTATTTCAAAACACTATAGCTCTGATGCAGTTTCGCGATTGGTTGGGTTTTACATGCATAGGTTTAGGGTGCATGCCCACGAATTGCATACTGTTACGAATAAGCTTTTCAGCCAATTCGTACTTGAAGTATGAGAGTATGCTGGGGGCGTGTCTCAAATAACGAGTCATGATTTGGTAGAGCACAACAGTCGAAGTGGGAGTTTTATTACAATGAAGCTTTTACAATAACTATTTATGTTACCATCGACCGGGGGAGCTTTACATTGAATTTAAGATTATTATTATTTAACTCACGCCATTTTAATTTAATCCTAACTGGAATGTCATCACCTTAGAAGTTTATGTTGCCGGAGGCTGATTCTACGGCAGACGGTTAGCGACGGCCGGACACCCATCTTCCTGGTCTGCTCGGCTGGTCGGGTCGCCCAAAGGACCAAATATGACTGACGACGACGAGACGGTTAACGGCGGCCTATATCAAGCGCGTGGTTCTGCGGCCGCGCTCAGTGACCGGTGGAGGGGATTTCTGCAACTGTCGACGACCAAATGGTGGCGTTGCAATCCCGCTCGTTTATGTTTGAAGGTGTGATCAGGCAAGCCGTTCAACTAAGGCCTGACCACACCGTAACAATACGCTCACTACCCGAATAGCTTAACATAAACTGGCCCAGTACACAGACTAAAGATGAGGTAGACCGATTATATTCGTCTTCTGCGCATGTACCCAGCATTGACCCACTCCAAAAGAACCCAACTGTCGAAGTCAAAATTGTCAACAGTGATAAACGCGGTTTGTTTATATCTTAGTTTCAAAAGACAAGCAGTTTTATTGAATAAAATACTTTCCTGAATTCGAATTTAGTCGAACTGCATTAAAAATCGGTAAAAGGAATCATGCGTACATCTCAAAGCACTTGCTTACTGATCAATGTTCTAACCTCAAATCAAATCCATGCCATTTTTTTCTAGACGTGTTGGTAGAAAAGCAGTTCAATGTTGGGACACTGAGACCGGTTGTGCGCAGCCAGCGAGGTCTAGCCAGCTCATCTTTAGTATGTGGTCCAGTATCTTCTCGCAGTGACACGCTGCCACCAACAGAAGGAAAGACTGCACTGCAGGTGCCCACGTAGTAAGTTGAAGCGTAACTCGCGTGCAACTCTTCTCGAGCCCCTGATGGACGCACGACGCACGTGAGTAGGTCCTCGCTAGCGCGTAATGCTTCTAGGCCACGTACTTCTAAATATCTCTAGAAATACGGCGTCCTTAAAGTAGAAGGAGAGTGGCTTACAAGGGAGCGTTGCGTCCGATTACTGTACAATACGCAGAACTCATTTAACCCTGGTACACACACACTCAACCAAAATTGTCAGAGAAGTACGATTTATGTTGTATGTGACAGAAAGAATTCATCAATTTATACCTGTATTTTGTAAGAACGTAACATTTTTACTATAATTTACTTATTAGAACGTTTCCAAAATCAATTAATAAGAATCTATTTTTAATAAAAATTTAAGCGTGTGTCCAGTCTGGATGCTTCAGAAAACAAAATTTGTAAAATAAAACCCTTATCGAGCACGACCATATTCTGTTTGTAAACTATACAAATTTAGTAATAACGTTTACAAATATTTTGAGACTTGATTTTATTCACATATATTTCAGACACGAACGTGGTAATTTTTTCAATTGAAATAAATGTATGAACAAATTATTAAAAATACTTTCAAAACATGATTACTAATAGTGTATTCCAAACAGCAAGATCAATTATTATGATGGTCTTGCTTGAAGGAGGATTTTTTTTGCATAATGTGTTTTTGATGCCTTCAAAATGGTAATAAGCTTAATTTTTAATTTAAAGTGTGCTCATATGTATAGATATTTTATAGTAAAGTATTTTACAGTGTTACAAAATATATGTGTACGTATATATATAATGTGTGTGAATGTATGTATGTATATTTATACTTTATAAATATACAATATAAATAGTACTTTCCTGACACTTTTGCTGGTATGCGTAGTAGGTTTTAACGACTTTTGCACATCGTACACTTGAGTGTAGGGCTCCTTTGGA
This sequence comes from Clitarchus hookeri, assembly GCA_002778355.1. Lineage (NCBI taxonomy): Eukaryota > Metazoa > Arthropoda > Insecta > Phasmatodea > Phasmatidae > Clitarchus > Clitarchus hookeri. The sequence continues at coordinate 966,050 of NQII01000231.1, forward strand.
AGCCACTGTACTTCTAACTTAATAATAACCACTTTCCTCGGAAGTCACACCCTATGTTTGTTCATGCAGTAGTTTAGATCATATATAAGGATAGACAGATAACTGCATCATCTGTTGTGAAACACACATCTACGGTGAAGCAAAGTGAGCATTACAAGTCTATTATTAAATGCAGATTGTTGAAGAAGACTTCGCAGCACTTAGCCTAACCCCTTTAAGCATTGCCGAAAGGTTTTACATCAAATGCTAATTAGATTCTTTCTGTTATTATGTTCAAAAAGAGTTAATATATATTCTACGCCAGCGATGATGTAAACAAATCACAAACCAGCGCTTGGTGCTAAAAATTGATGAACGCAAGCGCAAAAGCAACGATATCGCATCACAACACTCGCGTGTATATCAGTGCGGTGGTGAAATTGTAAGGAACTTATATCCGTCGACCCTCCTGGACGGTTCTCACGTCTAGCCTCTGCAAGAGAGGAAATTTGGCAGTAGTTTTGTAGAGAGAAAGAAAAACTTCAAAACAATGACATTTGGAAAAAAAAAATGAAAAAAATTTGACGTGTATAGTCGAAAAGTGAACATTTTTGCTTCGTGTTTCTAGGAATCAACAAAGGACGTATTTAACAAGAAATTATAAATAAAGCCCCTGTAATCTTAAAAAAGGTCTGATAAACTAATTATCTGACAATAGTCTTTGATATAGTGTGTGTGTGTGTGTGTGTGTGTGTGTCTGTGCGTGCGCGCGCGCGCCCATGATACTGATACTTGGCATCCTCAATTGCACTTTGCCAAATAATGGTAAAAGTATTCCGTGAATTTCACTGCTGTAATATTCTGAACTTCTTCTATAGTGGGAGTCCATGATGGAACTTCGGAATGTCGGAAAAATTTACTTGCATCGGAAATTACAGTGAATAGTCGCGGATTAGTTGCTCACTCTGAATCAGTTATTTCAATCAGTAGAATTGTTTTAATGAGGTGTTATCTACTGGCGAATCAGAGGATAGCACCGAGGTTTTACCGCCAGTAAAGTGACGTTCACTGAGAACCAGTAGAAATCACTATTTAATCTGTGAATACCAGCAACTTAATTGATTAGTAGAAGTTTACTGATTCAAGTGGAGCAGTTTTCAACTGTTTCGATTTTAGAGTGCATATTAACGTTTGGATCATGCAATGTTCGATATTCATTACTTATCGAAAAAAATTAAAATAAATAAATACCACTGTCATTTAAATCTAAAAAAAAATTATTTTATTGAAACAAAAAAATACACTGCTAGAATTTTGACTATTTCTATGGCGTTATTTCACTGATTGGTGATTTAACTGAAGATATGATTTCCAGATTCACCCGTCAGTAAGCGACCACAACTTATTGACTGACTTTCAGATTTCTCTGATTGAGGTCATTTTATTTTAATTTTACGGAAAACAAAAACATAAAAGTAAGTCATGAATGTCGGTTGGACGGGTCTTTAGCAGGCTGCCATATCCCGGCTAGAAAGACGGAAAGCCGTAAGTTACACGAGTCTCGAAGTAAATATTCCTACAAGCACAAACAAATTAAAAAATACATCATAGGGCATCTTGTGTAAGCACAGCAAGTGCAGTGTGTCCCGGTGAGCTTCTTTATACTTACAGCTGGTTGTCGAGGTCTTTAAGACACACGCGGGTTCGAATCCCGGGTAAGTCAAGGAAGTACACACTATCATTAAACATAAATTGTGTTACTTCGCTATGTAAGCCGATTTCGGACAATAAAATGGAAACGTTAAAAAATCAAATACATTTTTTAAATAAATTTATTTAGCTAAACGAACGCCGTTATGTATTAGAAACAATTGCTTATAGCCATCCCCTACCCCTCCCCACCCATCGCGATGTATCTGATCGGTATATTAGCAAAATTTCATTACATTCCATTACAACACATTCAGATTGCAATCTAGCTGTTAGGCAGTGTTGGTGCTGGCAATATTGAGAAAGCAAGGGACCTCGGACCTCTCATATCCGTAGAGGGGAGAATGGGCTAAAGAGTGCTCATGCGAGATGCGCGGTACCACTCAAGTGTTCCAAAATTTGACTGTTTTGCAGTCAATAGCGCTATCAGAAACAACGTGGGCATGCGTTGAGGTTAGAACGCTGTTTTTATAATTTAGTGCTGTGAGATATTTATACACCTTCATCTAACCTAGTATTAATGCAACTAGAATATATTAAATTTAGTCAAGGTTTCTCGTTCATGTGAAAGAGTGGGTTTATTGAAAATCCAATTATATTTGACCTTGGCGATGGGCGAGGAAGCAATGCGGCGGCTATGGAAATTACCATAAGGAAGCTTTGTGTGTATTCTGTTTCTTCGAAATTTAAAAGTGGTGGCTGTAGGGTTTTAGTGCAGCAATCTCTTCAGAAAGGTTAACAGCACTGTCACTATAGTTTAAAACAGTGTTTTACAGAATAATAAATATCGTAAACAGACGGCTACTTACAGCGAATTTCTCCTTTTGATGTTGATACTTTTCAACGACCACATTTGTGACCCGTGTGAAAACTAGTGAGGTGGCCGCCTGGTTGAAGGAATTTCGCACGGCTGAGGCCTAAAAGCGTGGGAGCGCTAGGGGCGACAGAGCCATGCGCATCAACTCTCTCATCGCCTCTATGTGCAAAGCACTGAAATGGCGTGCAGTCTTGCCGTCGATAACGAGTCTCTATGAGACTTTCAGCCGGATACCCTGCCATTTTATGACGTAATAATAATAAATGTTTGATGTACGTCCCTATTCCTATTTTTATGTTTTGTACCGGGAAGTTTATACCTAAAAATGACCGCGAAAACCCACGTTTGAGACATTTTCGCTATCACAAAAACGTACTTCAGAGAGAAATGGGAGAACTGAAAAACGTATACAGACGCGTAACGTTTCTTAAATGCTATACGTAAGCAGGCCCCACTGAGACACGTTGGACGGTTTTTTTTAATAAAACGTTTTCTGCTGAAGCTCTGCACACCATTCTGCGACCTACCCAGGCGGCCGGCCACCTTAATCTTTGCTCTTATTGGTATAGTCCATTCACGGTTACTTCCAACTTTTCTGAAGCCCTGCTAAGTTTCTACTTTCAGACTATTCCTCCGCTTCATGCAAATAAAGCTTGATCGAGTTTAGACATTTACACCAAAGGGACAACGCACCGCATTCGTGGCAGTCAGACTAATAATATTTTGCCCAAAAAATATTTAATAATAGACGTTACCAACACACCTATTTTCTCTCTGTTTTTATTCATTATGATTATAAATTATATATATATTATGGTTTGCAAATAAAATATAAATAAAAGTTCAGTGTGATAAAAAAATAAGGTACTTTAATTTCAAAACACGTATAAAACGCTTGTGATACGAGACACATTTATGAAACAAACAAAAATCCTCATACATGGGGTCATTTTTCAAAGGTTTAATTAAAAAAGTGTGAAGAAACAGTGAATATACTACAGTCGAATGGCTTGTAAATTGACGCTGCCACTGAGGTACACTTTTTTAAAGGGGGTCGCAGCGAAATGGGAAGAGCACTCCAGCAGGTGACCTCGAACGAAGTCCAAGGTGCGTAGGGGCCGCGGTAATCTAGTGGTTAGACTGCTAGCCTCTCACCAAGGCGAACCGGGTTCGATTCTGTGCGGGGTCGCCCCTCGGATTTTCGCATCTAGGAATCGTGCCGGACGATGCCGCTGGTCGGCGGGTTTTCTCTGGGATCTCCCCGTTACCCCACCCCTTGCATTCCGGCGCTGCTCCATACTCTCCTCGCTTCACCCTCATACGCTCTCTCGAGATCTCGATGTTCAGAGCCGCCCAAATCTCTTCACTCACTCACTTGAAGGTCCCCCGGAGGAAGCCACGGTTTCTCCAAGAAATGGTGGGTTTTTGATGTTGGGTGTATAGTTGGAGGGGGGGGAAGACGGCGCCTGCGGAGTGTTTGTTCGTGTGACGGAAGATAAGGCCTAGAGCACCAGCGCTCTCTCGGAGCAGAAGAAGCGTGAGAGACGCAAGCGGCAGTTCTCAGGAGNCCCCTTCACTGTCTTATTCACACACACCAAGTGTGAATGGGAACCTGCCCGTATCACTTCTAGGTACCGCATATCTGCCTGCTGCTTCGCGACTGTACAGAATTATCCTGAAAATACGGTTGTGGGACAGACATAAAGCGACAGACATCTGATGGGTTGTAGGAACCATATAAATACTGTTAACAGAGAGTATAGGCTATTCACGGTAAAACGAGCACTTCTCAAGCCCTAGTTACTTTCCTGTTTCAGCCATTTTTTACCCTTTAACCAAATTTTTGAATAAATATTGGCATGTAAGTAATAAACACAGTATGTATGTTCAAACGAACTTAGAAGTTAACGTCTAAGGTTAAAATAAAATATATTTATCGACTGCCATCCTAAATGAGAGAGCTTTCAAAAGTGCTCACTTTACCGTGAATAGCCTTTAAAACTGTTTGTTGTATTCCCGTCCGTGATTGTGTTTGCTACTGTTCATATGGTTGCTACAGGCAGCGCACTGTGTTCCTGCTACAATTTGGATTGTTTCCACAACCATCAGACTTGTAATAACCTAACAGAATGCTATGTTGCTAGTACTGAACAGTTTTGTAATCGGGTTTGACAGTAGCAGCAACAAAACATTCTGTTACGTTGTTCTGTTGGAGGTACGAACTGTTGTGCAGTAGAAACGCAGTACTTGCTGTAACAACCATATGTACAGTAGCAAATACAATCACAGACAGGAATACAATAAACTGTTTTGTTGGTATTATCATCGATGTTATAAATAGTTCGATGGTTCCTACAATCATAATTTTTTCCTCCAGTGCAGGTACAAACTTTGCGAGATGATTCGTTATAAATTTATGTGCACAAATATGTTGCACATTTTGAATCTCTTGAAATTGTTTTTGCATGTTAAGAATCTGTGAAACCAAACATTACTGACAGTTGTGTGTCAATAATAATTTTATATTTTTACATGGGACGCCTGAGGGGCGTATCTCAGTTCGTGAGGNTTAACAAAAATAAAAGAACTAAATTGAATGATTATATTTATTCTAAGACCACAAACAGCCTAACACATGTTATCTACCAGTCTGAGCATCCTTTTAACTTTATTATTCTTATTGAGCGAAATATTTAATTACTATATCAATTTCAGTTAAAATCTTTATCGCAGTCGTTACTCTTACTAATGTCCCTTAAACTGCTCCAATTATTTCCAAAGTTTAGTTAAAACTGTCTATTTCCATCGTCCCGAATGTCTTTTCACTCAAGCATCCAGTCCACAGTCCCGCAGATCAGTCCCAATCTTCACTGCACACAAGCTCGCCGACGCACTCTCGCAGATCGCTGCAGTCGTCCCTCGCTGCTTCGGAATTGCCCAACTGTCACTTAAGGGCGCACGAGACAACAAACTCTCGGCTCTTNAGAGGCCCGTACGTGGTACTTACACTCGAGGTAGGTGCCATCTAGAACGTTCTCGGCAATCCAATTGTTCTGGGAAAGGTAATGGTGATGCCGACGACATCCCTGCGTGATAAACGGAGATGTGTGAGCTTCTAAGTGTGAGCTAGGCGCGAGCTGCGATAAGTTTATAGGCGTGTGCGGCGGCGTCCTTTATGATAGGCCGCTCGCTTCGTCTAACATAACTCCAGCTCTCAGCGCCTTCCCACACGAAGGAAACACTGGGCCGCAAAAATAATCATCGTATCGGCTCGTTTTCTGTAACAGATAAGCGGCTACCGCCCTTTCGCTCGCTTGTTTATTCGAAACAATCCTTTGTCTTGCTGCCGCCACTATCATATAACTGCTGTTCTTCACTTAATTAGCTCACGCGGGATGCGAAGCAGCGAGCGCGTAACAGTATATTGTTGTACTCTCTTTGCGAGATAGTTTTATGATAGCAGTGGTTACCAACATTTCCCGAAAAGTTGACAATTATTTTCAGGTCCTTCAGTGAATATTGATATGGATGGAGTTTCCACTAATATTGATGTGTAGTATCTTTATTAGAGTCCCGAAATTACGTTAATTCATTTGTGGACAAGTTAAACTTCAATCACGCGCACACTGGAGTTTCTGCTTCTATTGGATAACATTTTGTCAGACATGCTCCGGACGACTCCTGGCCAACAATGAACTTGCAAAGAAAACAAGGACCGCATACTGTGCTTCTTGGTCTGGGGTTAAATTGGAGCAGCAGCCAGTGAAAAACTAAGTGAGGTTCCAGTAAGCAACGCGTTTTGGAGTCTAGCTTGTTACCAAACGAATGCGCGGAATTTCTGGGCCCCTAATCATTATCCAAATAAGTGGCATTCTCGTTGCAGGTGTAAAAAGTGTGTATGTTAACAAAATGTGGTCTTGTAAACGGACAAGAGCTTGCAATTGTAGGTAAATGTTGTTTGCATGTCGCAGATGGAGCCTCTGTGCTGGCGAATACTTGCGTTGCTGACGGCCTGGCTACTGGCCTCGCCGTACTCGCAGTGCTCTCCCACCAACATCAGCAGCAGCGGCTCCGGAGGCATGTCGCCGCAGGAGGCGGGACTGCGACCCGGACCCCCGCTCGAGGATCTTCCGCCGCCGGACCTCATAGAGGTGCCCAACAAGCACCACGACCCGCGCGCCGCCGACCTCAACGTCACCCTGCTGCTCGCCAAGCTCGGCAGGAACTTCGACCCCCACTTCATGAGCATCAACAAACCGCGCCACCAGCACAACCACGTGAGTAGACATGCCCTCCTCCGTCTCCCTTCATTGCAATCTCGACTCCCTTCACAAGACCCACCTCGACACCCTTCACATACCCCAACTCGACTCTCTTCACTGTCATTTCGACTCCCTTCACTGCCACCTCGACTCCCTTCACAAGACCCACCTCGACACCCTTCACAAGATCCACCTCGACTCTCTTCACAAGCCCCACCTCGACTCCCTTCACAAACCCTACCTCGACTGTCTTCACAAGACCCACCTCGACACCCTTCACAAGACCCACCTCGACTCTCTTCACTGTCATTTCGACTCCCTTCACTGCCACCTCGACTCCCTTCACAAGACCCACCTCGACACCCTTCACAAGATCCACCTCGACTCTCTTCACAAGCCCCACCTCGACTCCCTTCACAAACCCTACCTCGACTGTCTTCACAAGACCCACCTCGACACCCTTCACAAGACCCACCTCGACTCTCTTCACTGTCATTTCGACTCCCTTCACCGCCACCTCGACTCTCTTCACAAGCCCCACCTCGACTCTCTTCACTGTCATTTCGACTCCCTTCACAAGACCCACCTCGACACCCTTCACAAGACCCACCTCGTCTCCCTTCACAAGACCCCTCGACTCCCTTCACAAACCCCACCTCGACTCTCTTCACTGTCATTTCGACTCCCTTCACTGCCACCTCGACTCCCTTCACAAGACCCACTTCGACACCCTTCACAAGACCCACCTCGTCTCCCTTCACAAGACGCCTCGACACCCTTCACAAACCCCACCTCGACTCTCTTCACTGTCATTTCGACTCCCTTCGCTGTCATCTCGACTCCCTTCACAAACCCCACCTCGACTCTCTTCACAAACCCCACCTCGACTCTCTTCACTGTTATTTCGACTCCCTTCACTGCCACCTCGACTCCCTTCACAAGACCCACCTCGACACCCTTCACAAGACCCACCTCGTCTCCCTTCACAAGACCCCTCGACTCCCTTCACAAACCCGACCTCGACTCTCTTCACTGTCATTTCGACTCCCTTCACTGCCACCTCGGCTCCCTTTAAAAGTCCCACCTCGACTCCCTTCACTGTCATTCCGACTGTCTTCTTTGCCACTTTGACTACTTCCACCCCCACTTCGGCTCCATTCACCACTATTTTGGCTACTTATATTGTCATGTACAACGGCCTACTGTACATCCATACTGTACCTATTTTTTGGCATGGCTTTCTGAACATTTAAGAACAATCAGGAAGTAATCGCACAATGTCGCAAACCACAAAATGGCTCGTGACTAATGAAATTAATTCTGAGAGCAAGATACAATGCGCTGGTAAATATAATCCAAACCTTATCACTGTATCGTGTCATTTTGCAATATAAAAACACTGGCAAGAATAAACTAAATTACTAACAATGAAGCCATGTGTAAGACTTTACTGTTTCCTTAGAGGTCCTAAAAAACACAACATAATTTTATACTTATTTTTTTCTAAACTTTCTGCTAGGGATTATTTTGACCTCATCATATATGGAATATTTTATCTTAGGCTCCTTCTTACTTATTATTCGTCTCATCAACGAAAGTTCTATATGTTTGCGAAGAATTTTACTTCGGCCAACTAGAGGACTGTGTAGAACACCTTTTCCTAAGATTTTTCTTTATAAGCAATCTTTTCTGCTATAGTTTGGATGTGCAGCCGCAAANAACGAAAGTTCTATATGTTTGCGAAGAATTTTACTTCGGCCAACTAGAGGACTGTGTAGAACACCTTTTCCTAAGAGACAGATTTTTCTTTATAAGCAATCTTTTCTGCTATAGTTTGGATGTACAGCCGCAGANGTTTGGATGTGCAGCCGCAAACTGTTTCAGTAGTATTAATATATAAGTCTAGTACCCAGGTGTTTTACATGAAATATAACAACAGAACATACATTTTAATCTTTCTCTTCATGCTGGTTATACACAGATGACCAAGGTCTACAGTGACTTGCTAATTAATAAACAAGGCCTTCAGTGACTTATTAGTACTAAATTCAGTGTATTCTGTAGCTACGGAAATCCTGTACAATTCATCAAAAAAAATTTTTTTTTTTTTGACCAAGGTAAAATGAGCACACTTTTGAAATCAACCTTTGAAAAATCTCACTGTCCGTTAACTGTATATATTTTACCGTATACACGGGCATGCGCAGGATTCCAGTTAAGTTGGTAGCGAACATAGTAAAATGTTTTTAAGTCTTGATTTTTTATTGCGAATAGTGACCTTTTTTTCCTTTATGTACGTTATAGTATAAAATAGTATATTACTAACACATTTATGTTCACGTTTTCATTGGACTGACACATCATAAAAAATCATTAGGCTCATGCCAATGTAAATTGTACATATGACGGATGAAAAAAGAGTAGAAAAGTAGATCGTAAGCAGGGCTTTCTTAAGTGCTTAATTAATCGTATCTCAACTCAAGTAACGCCACATGCTGTACCAAACATCATAAAATGACTGTAGCCTGTAACAGAGAGATAAGTTCGCATTTGTTTCGTATGTTGTAATGGAGTGGAACAGCTACATCAGAACCTGTTTATATGGAACCTACCTATAAGGAAACCTTCTAGATATGAAAATAAATTCTGCAACCCCTTCATTTTTCGGGGGAAAAACTCTATGTATGGAATATTTTTACCTCTCTGTACAGAATATTCTTCCCCAAATCACTTATTTTTACCTCTATTAATGGAACGAGGTAACGTTATTACCTCTTATGTATGAATGGGTCGTGCCGTTCCTTCAAAATTACCTCTACGAAATAGACGAGCAACTTTAAAATAGTTCACAATTACATTTGTACAGTATACAGCCTACAGTTGTATTTAATTTTAATCTCAAAACGTCAGTATATTGAATTTAAGGTGAGAGAAATCTGGGTTAATGCAAACAGCCTATAATTAGAAAAAAAGTTACTTTCCCCTTGAAATTCCTTATAAACAGGTTCGGCTATATTTTCATTGTCGACAAGTATGTATAATCTGTTCGCAGTTTCTTCGCACTTTTTGAAGAAAAAATTTCCCCGTGAATTACGTGCTTGGTTGTTTTCAAATATTTCATGTATTACAAGTCTTTCATACTTTGGTTGAAATTAAAATGAGTTATTTTTTTAAATTGAACTTTAAAGTATTCATTTATAATCAATATGAATAAAAACAAGGAGAAAATAGGTGTGTCGGTAATGCTTAGTAAGAAATAGTTCTCATGCAAAATATAATTAAAGCGAGTGCGCAGGAATGCGGCGCCTTGGTGTAACTTTCTAGAGTTGGTGAAGCTTTTTTTTGCACGAGGCGGAGAGTAATGAATGGTGTGTGTGCGTGCAGGCGAACCGGTCGGAAGGCAGCGACTTGCTGTACCGACACAACAACAAGGGGCGGCTGGTGCCCAAGGGACAGATGCCGCGCGCGCTCCGCAAGATGAACTTCAAGTACATCCGGCTGCACGACGGCACGCGCCTGCGCACCGGCATCTCGTCCAAGCTGAAGAAGAAGCTGCAGCAGTTCCTGTGGGCGTACACGGCGTGCCCCGTCGCGCGCCGGTGGAGGGACCTGGGGCTGCGCTTCTGGCCGCGGTACCTGCGCGAGGGCTACTGTCCTCCAGGCAAGACGTCGTGCTCCGTCCCTCCCGGGATGACCTGCCGGCCCGCGGCCAAGGTCCACAAGACGGTGCTGCGCTGGCACTGCCAGGCGGGGCACAGGGGCCCCTCCTCCTCCTCCTCCTCGGCGTCTTCAGAGCCGTCGCCGTCGCCGTCCGGCAGGCACTGCCAGTGGATCAAAGTCGAGTACCCGCTCGTCACGCAGTGCTCCTGCTCGTGCCCCGGCAACGACAGCTTCTCCTAGACCGCTTGTTCGCGCTCTCGACGGCTCTCCTGGCTGAGATCTCCCCGCTGTCCGCGAGCTCCTAACGACCTTGGAGTGCCACGTCGACGATTCGGAAACCTCCCGAGACTGCACTCGGACTTCGCTCGCAAACTTCTACGCTAGTCTTGAGGTGCTATGAGTTACTCCACGAGACTGACGGACCACAGCCACGGCACGTCCACGGAGTACACAGAGGCGAAATTGCCCATGCAGATCACTGGTTGGCTTCGCGAGTCTCTGGGAACGAGCCTTGCGCCCCTACCTGGCTGGGCTGCCTCCTCGCAAGCAGGAAAGCAGGCGCCGATTGGCGAAGGCGCCCCAGCATGTTTCTGCTCGGTGACGCCATTTTGGTGGTGTGCACGCCTGCAGCTCGCGGTTGAAGTGGCTGTTTCACCTCTGTATACGTGATTACTCTGTGACGTGGCAGCTACAAGAAGAGAGGCACATGCATACATCCGTAACATCTGAGACGTAGAACTGTGTCGCTATGAACGCCTGAGAGGGCGTAGGTCGCAGAACGTCGTGGCTGATGTCTCGCACGTCCTATGCAGTTTCACAGTCGGAGGTACGCTCGGCGCACCCACTGGTCACGATGGGGGCAGGATATGTTTTCAGCGACGAAAATAAGGCAGCTGGAATGATCGGAAAGCGTGTTAAGCTTCCTGGCGGAAGCTCCCTACGTTTTAAACGACTCTGTTGGAATGTGAAAGTGGTGCGTGTTCTCTGAAGATTCTGTGGAAGCCCCGCTGGAACGTTTGTCGTCTCGAAGAACTCGCAATGATTGGGGAAATGTAAGGGTACGGTGACGTAATTTCAGCCTTGTTTGGACTAAATTTTTCTGTTGAATGAAATGACTGATCGAATCTAGTCTGCTGTAGACAATTTAAATTTGTCGGCTTTAGCACGTCGGGCGAAAACGATAGTGAACTGGTTTTACAGTTGCGAGATATTTTTTTTTTACTCTTGTCATGCGAACTTTGATTTATCGACATGGTTTAAAATAGTTTCCGTTGTGCTTGAAGAACATACTGTATTTGTGACGATTTGACTATTAATAGGTGATAAGAACATTTATTTTCGATGTAATATGCGAAACATGCTGTATTTCGTTAGTCGATGTAATATTTCTATGTTACTCTGCCACGCAGGTTGCATTTCATTTCGCTTTTGATGATAACCATTTGTGGACGTCCCAAACCTTTCTTATTTATAATCCTGAGTATACGTCTCCTCTTTTTTTTTTAAGTACTAGGGGCTAGAAAACATGATGTATAGAAATAGTTCCCTCTAAAATACCGTAGCTCGTAACAGAAATAGAAATGTGAATGTGTACAACTTACAATTCCTGGAAGAGCCGTCAACATAAATCAAGTTTTACCCAATAAAATACTATTCAGATCCACGTATTCAGTAGAGCTAATAATAAAGGATTATGTGTAGACATGACACTAGTGCAGTGTAGTATAAAGTTCGTTACTTTTTGTAATTTTAGTGGTGGTTTTTGAGATCGTCGCCCCCTTCCGTTAATATGCAGTATCGAAAATTAGGACTTAGATGTTATTCCAGAGTACTATTTATCACGTAAAAACACAATACTTATATACTAGTATCACGTTCATTCTAATTCCCAAATAATGATGAAACGTAAGACATCATTCTCCGATTCTTTAGAGATAATTGTTGACATGAGACACCAGACTGTAAATATTTCCTTATTAGAATAGCGACAGATGATCAAAAGTAATCTACCGGTAGCATATTGTTACCGCCTTAGTTTGAAAGCACATTATGACAACATAGTCATACCAGCAATGTCCCTTTGATGGAAAATTTTATCTAACATTACATTAATTACAAACTTAAATGTCATCTCTTTTTATTTATTGAAAACCTCCGTCTGTCTGTAAATATGAGTAATTGATTAGACAGAAAGAACTGAAACATAAAGGCAAAGATGGTTGGGGCATACAATGTAGTATCCCATCTTGAGCGTAGTTATTTTTTCGTAGTGCAACACGTAACTATGGAATTTAAGCAATGACCCCAACATTTTACTAGTAAAAAATGCGTATATTTCAAAGTAATAGTATGTGCAGGTTTTGTATGCGTTCAGTAAGATGTCTGGTATATTTACGTGCAATTACAGCAAAATTCGTCTACAGGTTTTAAGTGACCGGGGTTTCAATTACTTTATCCACGAAATTAAAGAACGTTTGATGGCCAATATTTTGCTTTTAAATACGAACATCATTTTTTACCTGTACTTCCAGAAAAATCTGTTGTTAGCATGACTGATGTACGTATCTAATGTTTCCTGTGCTATGAATAATTCCTAATATTTTTCACGCAATAATGGGACATTACCTAAGTCGTTTTTTAAAGGAAAAAAAACTGAATTCTGTCAAATTTTTGCAGATATTGTTTGAACGATTTTTTTGTAATGTCACTCTTAATATTGTTGTTAAAGAATTAGTCCAACAATCCTGTGTGTAGATATTTTATTTTATAGAATTATTCTTCTACTAGTAATAAATTTAAAAAATATATCATAAACGAACTATTAAACGAACGTAAATAATTTATACACAAAACTATATTCACCATCTAAGTGTTTAGTAATTTTACGGTACTAGTGATTTGGACGTGTGTTAGTCTAAGGAAACCGTAGTGTATGTAAGAACTTAGACTGCGTATCAGCCAGTATTTTCATAAGAACTGATATATATTCAATACGTAGTCATGATTTCTCAAACCCGAAAATTAGTAAATTCCCCACTGTAGAAATACGGTTATCATAACTTGTACAGTATAAGTAAGGCAGATTAAAATCTTCGAAGCGTTTAGTTGTACGTTACAAATCGTTGTCACTTGTTAGAATAGTATACCTCTTTCCCCTTCGTACATATATGCCCAAATTAATTATTATTAAAAATAATTAGAATATTTGCAGAAAACTCGCATATTTGTACCAAAGATTATTAATATTTATAACACTACAATTACCATTTTCAGTGTCTTCTTTCAAAATAAAAAACTATTAACAAGGAATGTTGTATAGAATGTGGTATTGTATTTCATTGTATGGAAATGACTTTCAATATAGTCTGGCCATATCATAACTTCAAATAATTTTCAGAAAATCGCATTAATGAAAGTTTAAACTTGTAATTTATAAAAACAATAATAACAGTTTGAAATGTAATACTGCGCGACTCTATGCAGACAGCAGTGAGTAGAACCCGTAACTAATCATTAAATGTTTACTGTAAGTGTTTAATTGGCAATTTAATAACTCTTCTCACGCTTGTAATTAAAATTAAACTGAAAATCATGCCCAAGGCTGTTTAGTTAACATCATGTCCTTTAAATTACTGAAAAGCAGTAATACATTTTAATATTTGAATCAGGCATTAAAAACCCTCAACTTGCCCCTTAAGGCATAAAACGCACATTATCGTAGACACACAGTTGACTAATAAATTGCAATATCATCTTGGTGGTCAGTCATATCTGCCATGGAGAGATTCTTCTCTTTTTTTTCACTTGGCAGTGTTTTACCGTAAGTACAGAGATCGATAAGTGGAGCCATTTTGGCAAAAGTTGAGAACTTAATTCTCAGAAAAAAAATTAGTGCATTAATCCTACGAGAAATTTCATCTCGACAGCCGTATTCCGGTACTCCATGTTGAACGCAGATTTTATCTTCTTTTTTTACTTTAAGCTTGCATAGATGTAATATCAAGAAGGCGAAGCGGTTGACTAATTCTGACGGCATGTGAAAAACCTCACTGTTATAAATAGTTTACTTTATTTTAAGGAAAAGTTGTGGCAAAAATTATTCCATAAATTTGCTAGTTGGTATTTTTGTACTTCTTAAAAAAAAAGAGATTACGAGTAAAAGTTATGTCGGTGTTTTACTGTACATAAAAATTTAAAAAAGTTAAAATATTTATTCTGGAGTGAAGTTTGGACAAAAATCAAAAGTTTCGGGGTCTGTTTCTCTTGCCTTTCACCTGCGACCTTGTTACAGGAATGTAGGGTATGTATATTCATTTGTTTTATAAAAGTGTGGCATACGTAAACTTGTTTAGTTTCTAGAAATATTTGAGTTCTTTTACAGATGCCTGATTCTACTTTCTGATGTTAGAAGGACTAGGTCTAAAGTGGCGTGGATATCCTAACTACCGCAGAAATTGTAATGTTATGGTTGAAATGGCGAAAAAAAACTTCGGGTATGATCGGCAGTGTTCGTTCCCGAAACCCGAAGCTGTAGGAAATACGAAGACGTTCCATGTTTTATCTGCGTCTTTCCGTCATCGCGAATCCCGATTCCGTATATTAACTACACATTTCCGTAAATACACGTAAGTTTCCAACAGTGCCAGGAGAATCGAAATGAGATTACATACACCTTGCCCACTATTCGCAGCTCTTTATAAAAAAAAAATATACTGCATGTAGAGATTGTATGTCTCTTCCCACATCGCCACCCATTTCCGTAAGCGTGGCAGCATTCCAGTACCAACGGCCCGCATTATTTTTTTCAAATTGTACTAAAATTTAATTCCTCCCGAAATATCATCGAAACGCTTCGTACCGAAGGTTAAATTTAATCCCGAGCCACGAATGCAGCGAGAGCGGCCTTTGATCGCGAAGCACCTCGCGGTTGTTCTTTATAGCTTCTGTGGGGGGGAATTCCCGCCGAATTTACAGCGTGGCACGCCATAACTACACTCTGCTGTAAACTTGTATTTCCACGAGCAGTTATTTCTCAGCGGGCACGCGAGCCGGGGCTCGGTAAAGGCGTCCGCCCGGCAGTAAAGTCGACGTTTTTGTGGCGCCGCCTAATGGATTTACACGTTCCTCTCTTCCTCGCGCCGTCCAAGAGGTCGTAGTTGACGCGTTAACAAAGACGACTGAAGGCGTCAACTTTTCGTCGAGGCGCTTAAAATATATATTTTTTTTTTAAATTCCCTTTCCCCTACCGGGTTATTCACTCGGGATAAGTAGACAGGGGAGAGAGAAGATGGAATAAAATTAATTAAGCGGCACGAGGAAAGCCTTGAAATTCTCGCGCGAAGGCCATTTCACTCAAGTTCAATTGTTATTAAATTAAATTTAATTAATTTAATTATATATTACGCGTTACTTGGATGTCGTAGTCGCGGCCATTTTGCTCGCAAAAAAACATTGTCTGCATTCCTTCGAAGTGTTTGGTTTTCTCGACGCGTCCTACATTTTCTTGTTTCAATTTCTCATTCGTCGATCAGAGTGACACCAGCGTTATCAACGAGAAAATATAACATCGTGACGTTTCAATGTGAAACAGTAGAAATTAATTACGATTCGCTTAGTTTCGTGCATACTTTACTATGTGCAGTTATTTTTTTGGGTAGTTTAATTGAACACCAGCGAAATGCATTTAAATTTGTTTCTTCTCTTTTTTTTCTTTCTTTCTTCAAAATCACTTAGTTGAACAGTGTACGAAATGTTTTCTGAATTCACTACGTTGAAATAAAATTGTTGTGGTCAATTAGTATTCGACCTTGTGAAAAGTAATCTAACCTTCCGCAGCTGGAAATTATCGGGACGTAACAAGTTGATGCTTGGAAGTGAGATTTATAACCCTTTCTTTCTCCGTGAGAGCCAAAAAAAAAAATCTCTATGGTGTTAGGTAGTCATTTGTGTGAACAACAACAAATGTAAAAGCTTGTGTATGTCACCACACATCAAGAAATGGAGCCACAATAGCGCGGCAAACACAACTCAACAGTCCCAACGCGACGAAAAATGTATAACAGCCAATAAGAAGCCAGGTAAGTCCGACAAAATCGCTGCTTCGCTGGTACGACAGATGCATATTCTTCTGTTTCTACTTTTTCGTCGTGTCAGGCTCGTCAGAGTGCGCAAAGAATGCAAACATAACATTACACAACAGCGTTTCGTGCATATTTTCTTGTTGTCGTGAATAATAAAAGAAACTAACTTGGTGCCAAAATCCCCTTTCGGTTTCTTTTTAGTTATCGTATTCATTCAAATTCCGTGAGAAGAAAACTTTAGTGTGAATTTTATGCCTTGAATATTTGGCCTTGTATGAGTGACTTTACCTTTCAGAAGTTTATGCAAACAGCCAAATACAACATTTGTCAGACACATATTGCCAGGGCATCTGCAGAGGAGTGATAACAAAACAGTTCTACAGTCGGGTTTCAGGGCAGCAGCAACGAAACTTCTGTGCCGGCATCGGAATGTTCTGTTGGTTTATCACAGTTCTGGATTGTTGCGGAAACAGTTCACATATTGCGTACATGTTCACAGACATGATTACAACATACAGTTATGTTGCCATTGCTATCTCCGGTGACGATATTAACATGGTGCCCGCAACCTGTATGATCGATGCCCCTGTATCAACAGTCTGTATGGGTCACGTGTAGCCTACAAAAATTTCTTCCTCGCGACCAAATTTTTTTCCCCTCAGTGTACGAAATGTTGTCGCGACCTGCTCTGACGGGCTGCGAAAACTCCAGCATTTCACGACAGGCTTGTAAAGAGTATTTGATAGTGATTTACTGGCGGGTATAGGAGACGACGTAAATTACTAACGGCAGGTGACGAAAGGTTGAACGCGCGCTGCCGGCGGATTTAATTTATTTTCTAGCGTCCGCGGTGGCGCCGGCGTAGAGAAGTCTCAGTGACACCGCATGCCGGCGGGTCCAGCTGTCCTTTGATGTCGCCCCCGCTGCGTCTGGGCGCGTCGATGGACTAATGAGAGGAGGGGGAAGGGGGCTCTTCTCTGGTCTTCACAGCTCTAAGAAGAGAACTGCTGTGTTGTTCTGCCAGTGCCAGCCCCGCGGTCCACTTAACAAGCACGTGGAACCAGGCGTGTTTGTCCCGCGGCCGCACCGACAATATTCTCGGTGAAACTGGACCTAGCTTCAGAAAACACTCCTCCAAGCAGCCGACCCCAAAGTAGGATCTTCCAGGAGCACTACTTCCTTAACACACTTTAGGTCGTTCCAAAACAAAAGCTTAAGTCGGCCCATGTCGTTGATGTACCACCGGTAAGATATAAAATTTTGAAACTGCCGTGCCGGCCGAAAATACACTAATTCTAATAAAATCCATCTTACCCTTTCGCGTCCACGCCAATCCTTCTTTAGCTGTTTAAACTAAGCATGGTCGCGCCGACAGCAATCTACGCCCTGGCAGAGAGAGGGTACGTGGGCGTACCTGTTCTCCGATTGGCTGCGCAAGACTCTAACTACGAACCTTGGGTTTGATTGGCTAAAGAATGCTGCAGAAGGTTCGCTGTTGGCTGGGCAGCCGTCTGGTGAGAATGTCACCAGGCGTTGATTAGCGAACGACGTTCAAACATTTTTCTGGCGGCTGTTTCATCTCTGTACCCTTAACTTCTCTGTGGTCCTACCGGGAGACATTTTCCGCCTGTGGGACAAAGATACAAGGGGAGCTGGAAGGACGATATCCGCAAGTGAACCAAATACCGCATCGCCTCTACGATCAATACTTTGGCTTTAAGAGGCGACTATAAATCTTATTAGTGGAAAATTCGTAGCAAAATTCAAGTTTCGCAGACACTTCATGTCGTGTATTTGAGATATCGCAGTTTAAAACATTATTTTTTTTCATGTTCAATTAGTATTCAGTAATCTGGACTGGAATAAAGTATGTTTTCTTCCGTATGAAAACAAGACTGTTAATAAATTCTGTACTTTCCGTCAGCAGTCCTAACCCAAAACTGGAGCGCATATTGAGGAAGATAGGTTCCTTCCAACTTGAATTTATTTGTATTACTTACTTTGGATTGTATTTATTCAAACTAAACGAGTTAAAATCATGTCTGCTGGGGTGCAAGGTATGTCTGCAGAGTAATTTTGAAATTATTATTTTAGTTACACGCGGTGACATATGAATAGAAGAGACACTACACGAAGTTCGGTAACTGTGGTAGGTCGTACCGTGGTCGTAAGAAACGACAACAAATAAGTTAAGAAGAGACACCAGTAAACCTATGATGGAGTTCTGTACTTCCAGAAACCTGCTTTTCTAGAACTATCAGACGCAGTAATGCAGGGGAGTGCAACATGCGACAACGGCCCGACGTGGCTAGCCATTCCGATACTGCGGTACACAGAGTGTAAACATTTATGAAGTTTCCTGTAGCCGGTGGCAAATCACAGTGAAATGCCCTACAAGCCTGTCGTGTGAAATGTACCATTTCTTCATGGGCAATGCCTCTAGGACGGAAAAACTTGGGAGTTCAATGACCGGTACGCTAGGACTCCACACTCCACAGCCGTTCGTACACTTACCCATCGGCGCCGCGTCATGTTTCCATAACGGGAGCAAACCTTAAACTTCCGTGACAACACCTAAGTTCTCTTTAATCTTACTCTTCTCTCCCTGTCCTCTCTTTCGTACTGTGCGTTGTATGTTTTTACATGCGGCTGTGCAAGTATGTAACATTTAGTTCATGTAAGCCAAGGTTTTGAATATTCAAGTAAAATGATCTCTACCGAGGTGTTGCTGTTTTTGATTACGTAAAGACCTAAAAAAAAGAAATATTTTGAACAGAATGAGGTAAGCAGTCTGCGATAAGTTAATAGAACTGTAGTTGTGGCCAAAACACTATAAACCCAGGGGGTCAACGCCCCTGCTGGCTGCAAAGTGGAGGGGCGACCCCCTCCAATGCCCCTACCATACTCAGCATTTATGCACTCAACTGCTCATCAGGTGTTAGCTGCCACAATGAGATGCCGTGATTGTGCCTGCGTCCTACTGCCTATTTGTTATTGGCTCCAAATTCTCCAGGAGGTGTCAAATATGTCCTGTGCCTATTGAAAAAGTAGCACAGACGTGCGAGTGTTTGAAACATGTCTTGCGCCCAAACGAACCCGCGCATTTTTCAACTCTCTAGTAACGCCAAACCCACACATTTTAACTTAGTTACTGGTTAATACCAGTACTACCCAGCACCATTGAAGGTTTGAACTGGTTCTGGGTGTGAAGAGAAGGTTGCAAAACTGCAAGTACAACACCCACCAAATATGTTATCAGTTTGCAAAACGCCGGACATGTTTTTACTATCTAAATGGTTCAGCGCAGACCCTTTTGACGTTTTAGCAAAGTAAGACCCGCGCTTTTACCTCAGTATACTACGAGTACTTCAAAAAATTCATCCTCGTGAATTTCGATACCACAATGCAGTCCTGAGAACACCCATTTTATACAAATTATCTCTGGAAACTTACTATTTGATGAAAGATCGAGGAACTGGCATTGACGCGTGCATTGCGTTTCTGAATAGCTGCCTGTAGCCAGATTTCACAGAGTTAAGTAATATCCTACTTTTCTCATAAATGACGGTTATCTAAATCACTGCATGCATCTTTTTCCCTAATGTGGGCGTGTCCCGTTACAACACGTATGGCAAATTGCAAAGGTAACAGGTCATATAGACCATCATGTAAGAAATTTACATGTTTGCAAATGTACGAAAAATGGGACTTCAAAGAGTGAAATATTAAATGCAACTGATCTTACATTGACTAATCATCCTGTATTATAGAAAGACTCGAATTTATATTTGCAATGAGTCAACAAAGTTATTGATGCTGTATTTTATTATATAATGTAAACTTAATATTAAAAACAAAATACCAGCGAAAAGGAAATCCATTCATTATAAATCATTGAGCACATCAAACTGCACATTTATAGTCATAATACACCTATCTGATAATTAGAATACCATATGTTAATTTTTCTCGATAACTAGTGTCACACAACAACCCAATAACGAGTTTTAAATTCAAATAAATACAGTTTAGATGAATACAATTTTTTTCCGCATTTCTCGAGTTTCTTTGTAATATTTAAACGTACACACGCAAAACCATAATAACGAAAATGACAGCATGGGAAAGCTGTTTGACGTGAATTTATTTAACTATACTGCTACCGTATGAATGACTTCCAGTTCTCGCCTAGCTTCTTACAGTGAACAACATCCGAAAAAAACAGTGGGCGCCGCTTTCACAAATTAAATATGTAATATGATCATCAAAATAGTGTTTATCGCTTTTCGCACCGTCAAGTATTCTTGTCCCAGGAAAATACATTTTTGAAGTATTGATGGATAAATCCAGCGAGTATCAAACATGGCGCGTGAGATTTTAATTTAACGTACCGTAAATATGTACTAGAAATCAAACGACAATCTTTGCGAAATAGGCGTTATCAGTTGTAGTAAATAGCCGAATAATTGATGTGCATAAATATTTCCATGTTTCATGTTGGGCGTGCTATGTGTACAGGTTCAAAGATCCATTTCACGGAAGTATAGTAAAATTTAACTCGGTATTAGTTTAGATCGCTATCACGCTTCAGTCTGTATTGGGGTAGTGAATCAAAGAGTCGTTAATTCCTCGGTGATCCACGCTTGTAAATGGCCAGGTTTACCGCAGAAGCTTGAAAGGCGATATCTCACTTCCTTATGTGTTTTAATCAGTATTTCGCGCAGGGCGTGGTCTGCTTAAACTCTAGGGCACGAGAGTTTCATTCAGCATGGCGTCGTAAAGACACTCGCGAGCACATTTATCTGCAAATGATTTGGTTTATTCGTAGAGCGAGTTTCCCAGGGAAGAAATTAAACTGACACGAGTGTAAGAATTATTTTCGTGCAAATTTTCAATAAATTAATGAAAAATTGATGTGCATGTTTATGTATAGTTTTCACTGAAATATCACTGTGCTCGTGCCGTTAGTGTGTTCCACGTTCTTCTTCCGCACTGACTAAACCTTCATAGTTTACGTGCATACATATTTTTGCGCTCTTTTTTTTAAATCCTTACTCAGTGAGTAAAAGGTACTGCATTAAAACTACCTTTCGTTTCCCCTTTGGAGTAAGATAAATTTCAAAATTTCACTTGCTTCGTAGAATTAACGCTACATTTGAAACTGTACTTCATCGGCGTATTATCAGTGCAATGCAGGCTTAGACCTCGAAACCAATGATCGACACGTGTGCTTAATACTATTGGCAGTAGCTGTTTATGAACTCTAGTAATGGTCTTCAGAAAAGACTTTTCTACTGCAGCTAAAAAATTCACGTTACCGGGCGCTGCTGTCTTTGCCGTTTACAGCCACCCTATTAAACCCGCGTCTTGTGCAACCCTCAGTTATATAGGGCACTGTAAGTGACTTGTTTTGCACCCTCGTTTCTGAGAACTCTGGTTTCTCGTTTTGCGTGGATTACTGACAGGTAAACGTAAACTTACGACTGACTTCCCCGCTGAAGACACCTTTTGATTATACACTGGTCAAATTCCAAGAACTGTCTTTGGTTTACATCGGCATAACCTGTTTTACCAAGCAAACTCAACATAATACTGCATCCTGGCCACGATTTCAATCCGACACGACAAAGTCAGCATGTGACTAAAGTGTTTTTGAATGTTATGATCTCACCAAATTGACTGCTATTCAGTGTTCTTTCTGCCAGACGACGTGAGTACATTTCCAACATTTCTTGCAAATTAGATATACAGAGAGCAATAATGTAATGAACTTGTGCATCCCTAAAATTACATATCGTCTGTTTTCGACGTAAGAAATACAAACCTGCATGTGGCGAGTACAGAGTAAACGAAAGCACGTCGCGTGCTGGTGTACATAATGTTTGTATCATAACGAGTGTTGTAAATATGTCTTTATTTTATTTTGTCATGTGTTGTACATACGTTTTACCATAATCTTTTGTATTACTGTCCTTAATCACTCTCTGATCTTAATGTACTTACAAAACTTGTATTCAGCTGTTCAAGCCACGCAAACTGGCTTGACACTTGTGAAGATGTAACTGCCTTTCAAACGCCACTTGGAGGCAATTAAAATACAGTACCTTACACAGCCAATCAGAAAGTTTGTTTTGTGTTAATTCGTAAGTGTCTGATTCTGTTTGGTCATGTTTTTGTTAACTGCGTGCTTTATTCTGTTTTATTTTCCCGTATGTTAAAGAACTGATTATGTTTACCAACATCACGCATCAAAAAACCATTTATTTTAATATGTTGTCATAATGTAAATTTTTGTAATCTGTATTATCAGGCTAACCTCAAGGTTATATAAGATCCAAACACACATTGTGTATGATGAAGATTACTGCTGGTGTATCCAGAAACAGCGAACCAAGAAAAGTTAAGTGGAAGATGGATCATATTGTTTTTAATTTGTAAGCTTTCCTCTGAGTGGCGCTCTGAATGTCAGGACGAATAGACATTGTAACATACCAAAGGTAAAACATTACTGATAATATATAACTTATTCAAACTCAGTGTAAGATAAGCCATTTTTTTTATTTCTTGTCCTGTGACGTCCTACCTCTCCGCTCCAGTCAAACCTTTTCTTGTAGAGAAAAATGTAAGGAATAAGCTATCTAAAATGCTCAGTTGATTTACTTCTGCAAAAAGTAAAATATACTGTCTGCAATACATTATTTTTGGAAACAAAATAAAAATTTACAAAATTGCTCTTGTGAAAATTACTTATTCTTTTTGAGCTAACGAAACAAGGATTTTTTTTTTTCAATACTAAATATAAATGCCTACATCANAATAAAAATTTACAAAATTGCTCTTGTGAAAATTACTTATTCTTTTTGAGCTAACGAAACAAGGATTTTTTTTTTTTCAATACTAAATATAAATGCCTACATCACTTTATTCTGTAAAAATACAAGCTCGAGTGTTTTTTATTTTTCTTTCCAGCGTTTCACACACATTACGCGAAGAACACAGTTGTGTTTACATCACACTATCCAGACTTATGTTTTTTTGTGAGGGATAGGGGACTTGCCAGGTGGTCTGAGGTTATAGAATAACCCCAGCAAAAGTGTATATTTTAATCTGAATAGCATTTTTTTTAAGTTCATCCAGGACTTCTGGAAGTAACACATTAAGTTATAGTTTAAATAGTAGCTAAATTTAATATACCTTACTCACTTTCTTCCCTTATTTGCGTCTATCTTATCACGTGGCTCTTAACTTATCTCCTGCACACTCTTAACTATTTTTGTTAATTATCTCCTTTCTTTCTTCCATGCAATTCTAACTGGCTCTGGCTATGAGGGACTAGATACGATTTCTAAACTCCCAACGCTGGCATGTCTGCCCTTGCCATAAGATATTTACATAACTAAAAGGAATAATTATGCATCCTTAATTGTTTCCAGCAAGTTAAATTCTCCTCTTACTATTAACATATGCAAAAATACCCTGCTGCTCTTGTCTTGATTATCAGACACACAATACACCAGTAATGAGCACTTGAAGGGGAAAGTAGGTAGTCATCTTCGCGCTTTTTTTTATTCACTTCTAGTTGAAAAGGTGCAGCACTGCGACGTTCTAAGAGTCGAAGAGGTGCAGCACTGCGACGTTCTAAGAGTCGAAGAGGTGCAGCATTGCTTTCCCAGAAGTTACGCAAGAGGAAGAGAGAGGCAGAAAGAGAGAATAGAATAGACATACTCTGGCCAAGTACTGAGGTTACGAGTGAAAATAAACCGTCTTGTTTCATGGTTGGCACTACTGCAGACCCTCTTTCCCCAAATTGTACTGTTAAATGTCGCCTAGTCTTAATAAGTTATAAATACATGATAAAATTTCCTGAAAAATAAACTGTTATAATGACTCGGAAAAAATTATTGGCAAAATGTTATCTTCCACCCAAATTCAGTAACCAGCTATATGGTGACGATATATGGGAAGCAAAATTTAAATACGGCGGCCTTCACACTCAGGCGATATGCGATACGCGATATTGTATTAAGCGATGTATCGCAAACGATATATATCGCTCGTGAGGATTCATGATAGAAAGATACGATTTGGCGATAAAAATTCGACGGGGGCTTTGTTTTGTTCTTCAGTCGCAATCATGAGCTTAAGTAAAGAGGACTACATTGTGACGCACTGGTACGCAAACAGTGAGGCCAAGAAGAAGATACAAAATCAGCAACAAAACCATTTCAGTTACCAGTTTCTGTTATTTATTCCGCGATCCCCCCTCCACTGCTGCGCTTGTTATCACATCCGCTTTGCAGTATGTTTTTAGTGCAGTTCTACGCGCACGAGTACTTTCCCACTACATTAACGAACGGAATTACCGAATCGGGGCTTCTTTCATGCTCAAAGAACATTCCGTGAATAACCTCTACATAAATTTCCTAGCTAGTTCATAGGTACTTACTTACGGTTTAAAAATATACATACGAAAAATTCTTCAGTTTTCGGTGTTCGGTTGCTTTCACTGGTGCCGGCCTCCCGTGGCGCCTGTCGGTTGGTGCGCCGCCGGTCTGCGGTGCGGGAGGTTCTGGATTAGAATCCTAGGTAAGGCATGGGTGTTAGTTTAAGTTAGGTAATAAGTTAGTTTGTAAGCTGTCCCCTGATAAGCCTTCAGGCATAGAACCGGGAGACGTCAATAAGTCCTTTCCGATTCCAATTTTCAGTGGGTACGACAGAAAAAAANGCCTTCAGGCATAGAACCGGGAGACGTCAATAAGTCCTTTCCGATTCCAATTTTCAGTGGGTACGACAGAAAAAATTTTTTACAAGTATGAAAAAAAAATTCTTTTGGAGTGAGAACTGAACACGAACACAAAGTTTTGGGCGTTTATGAAAATGTTATTTCTAACGCTACACATGCAACTTTTTCAATTTCTTGTAATGTTTAAGTGTGCTAAGTGTTTCAAACTGTAACACATGCCTTATGTTACTTTTCGATATTTTAATAGGTAGGTATAAGTGGCGTGGATANGCCTTCAGGCATAGAACCGGGAGACGTCAATAAGTCCTTTCCGATTCCAATTTTCAGTGGGTACGACAGAAAAAAATTTTTACAAGTATGAAAAAAAAATTCTTTTGGAGTGAGAACTGAACACGAACACAAAGTTTTGGGCGTTTATGAAAATGTTATTTCTAACGCTACACATGCAACTTTTTCAATTTCTTGTAATGTTTAAGTGTGTTAAGTGTTTCAAACTGTAACACATGCCTTATGTTACTTTTCGATATTTTAATAGGTAGGTATAAGTGGCGTGGATANTAAGTGTTTCAAACTGTAACACATGCCTTATGTTACTTTTCGATATTTTAATAGGTAGGTATAAGTGGCGTGGATATCGTAACTGTCGCAGAAACGATAATTAGCTGGTTACAGTGGTGAAGAAAGCTTCGTGTAGACTCGGCATTGTTCGTTCTCGAACCTCGAAGCTTATCAGGAAACACGAAGACATTCCGCATTTTGTATTTACGGAGCTCAGCTTCGTTTTTTCGTTATCACGGATCGCATTTCCGTACATTAAGGGGAATGCCTAGAGAACTATTTAAACGCCTCAAAGTCTCATCCCGCCATAAGGAAACATTCATTGCAACTGGCGATGGAAAATAGCATAAACAAGCTTCACGTGTGTTCTGCTTCCTCGGGATTTCAAGGCGTGACTAGAGCTTTTTAATACAGCAATCTGTTCAGAAAAGACACAGTATTGTCGCTGTAGTTTTAAACACTGATTTACAGAAGAATAAATAACGTAGACAGAGGTCTGAAGCGGTTTTTGCTGACTGTGACTCTTTTCAACGATCACATTTATGTTCCAATAACCAAATTTATAAATTCGCAACATAGTATCGACTTTCATTTCTACCCTGAAAGAAAAATGCAAATAAAATATTTCAGAGTTTTTTTTTTAATTAGAATAAACCTAATTGCTTACAATGAGACCCATATGACAACTGTAGGGAGGCCCCTTAACAGTAGAGTTACGTAAAACTTTCCGTAAATGAAGGGAAAATGTTAAGAGAGAGCGGCGTTAATTGAGCCGTCCAGTGTGCGCCTAGCGAGCAGCAGTGCAGCGTAAAGCGNGGGGGGGGGGGGACCGCAGAGTCGCGGGTGAAGCAGCCCAGAAACACAGAGGTGCCTTCAGAGTGCGCCGCGCGCGCGAACAGTGGGCCTTAGTTTCACCGCCGAACGCGGGGATGACGCCCCTATCCCCGCTCTCACACACGTCATACCCGATCGCGATCTGGCCGGCCGCACAGACGAGGCCGGTGTTCTGGCTGCGGCATGCTTCGCGGGCGAAGGTCAGGTGTAGCCGAGGTCACGGGCCCAGCCCTACCGAGGTGCACGCACAGGGCCGGCGACAGCCCCCCGAGGGCCGTTGGGCCCCTCCCTGCCCCTAAGAGCTCAGTGGCAAGCACTTTCCCTACTTTATTCCGCAAATTTCGAACCCTTTGCGCTCCTGAGAGAAAAGGAACTTTAGAAACTGTGCTATATTACATTTTTATGAATATTTTATATGAATAGCAAAACTAGTAAGTAATTTCAACAAAGATTTTAAGAAAATCATTTCCATTAGTTTCTCACAACACAACTTAAGTTTCCATACAGTTATAAACAATATTTTTTTTCAAATATAAAACGGACACTGAACATACACACAATTAAAACACAGGTTTCAAACTGAAAATCGGTGGGAATAACTTTTAAAAATATCTCTAACCCGAACCNGACCCGTCTCGACGATACTTTGCTTAACGCCCAGCGTTCACCTGCCAAAACTTCGACACTGTTATAGTAAGTATATTCGCGGTATATTCACACTTTCTGAATCAAACCTTAGAAAAATTCACCCCATGTATGACGTTCTTGGTTGTTTCCTAGATATGTTACGTATCACAGGCGTTTTGTACTTCTGGAACATAAAAATGCCTTATTTTCGGCTAAATTGAACTTATACCTACATTTTATCTATTAATTATAATATTTTATTTCCGTAAAATTTGAAAGATTAAAAAACAGGGAGAAAATAGGCGTGTTGGTTGTGCCTGGTAAGAAACAGTTCTTATGCAAAATATTATCACACTCGAGTGCACACGGATGCGATGCGCTGTCCCGTTGGTGTAAATTTCTAGAATCGGCTAAGCTTTGTTTGCACGAGGCGGAGGATTATTACTGAAAAGTGGAACTTCAGCAGGATTTCAGGAAAGTTGGAAGTAACCGTGAACGGACTATAAATAAAAAAATTTCCGTGCGGGGTTTTGTCGGGAATACGGCCGTGTTGGTTTTACGTGAACATACTTCTGCGTTAGCGGGTAATATTTTCTTTGGAACATGGGAATGAAACACGTAACGAAATGCGTACTTGGTTTTAATGGCTCAAATAGACATAACTGGACGACATTTTTAGGTTGGCACAAAAAAATCAGCGCGCTAGCACATATAAGTCGCGAGATATAAACGCCCGGAAATTTTTTCCCCGCCCCCAAAATTGCCACCAGTCGCCGCGTGCCCTCT
>NQII01000231.1:994212-1014677 GCA_002778355.1 Clitarchus hookeri
CACGCATGCGTGGCGCCAACTCAAGCTCACGCCTGCATCTTATGCCCAATCGAACTAAGATCACTTTTTTTTTGTAATGGGGTTGTTAGCCACGAGGTTAGTGTCGGAATGGATCATCCTGCAGACGCTGCATCGCTATTTCTATCGCGAAACATCTTGTGTCGCTTTGATTTTTAAAGGAGTATTCTCGTCACAAATATGCACAGTTCATTTTACGGAGAAGTGCTGGTAAAACAGATTATAGAACTCTCTCCGTAAAATTACCGACACGGGGACTTTTTCAATAATGATATTCCTGAAAATTTTACAGAATTTTTTCGTGGATTCACGCAGCCTCTCCGAAAATTTGCTGGTTGGTTGTTCTGTATTTTTGTTTTAAATAAAAATATATTAGTAAAAAAAAATATTTTATTTTCATTATGTGTGTTGCACTGCGTATAAAAAATACATTTTGAAAAGTTGAAACGAGTGTATTCTTGAATGGGATTTGAACACGAATCAAAAGTGTTTGTAGTACTGCGAAGATCATAATTAAAGATCCATTTTTGAGATTTGATTATTTTAACTGTCATGCTTTCTAGATGACTGCCTGTGGATCGCAGACGTTCAGTAATGGAGTTGATCGATTCTGATTCTCATGCGGGTATAGGCTATTCACGGTAAAGTAAGCACTTTTTAAGGTTCTCTCAACGTGAATATGCAGCTAAAAGATTATATTTTATTGTGGCCTCAAACGTTACATTTTGAGAACTGTAAAATGTATACACTGAGTTTATTAATCGCACGGCAATGTTTGTATTAACATTGGGCTAAAGGACACAAATAAGATGAAAGAAAATTTCAAGTACTGTCTTAAAATTACTCACTTTACCGTGAATACCGTAAAATAAAATTTCTTGTCACGAAGATACAGGAACAATAACCGAAGGAGAGTTGCAGGTGTGCTCGTACGAAATTTGAGCCTAGCCTGTGGGTCGATATTTTCGTGTAAAATAAGTAACCTCAATTATCACTAAGGCGTTGAGGTGGCCGATAGAGTGAAGTTATTATTGCGTGTTCGAGGCCTAGAAGCGCTGAAGTGCTACGGGCGACCCAGGCATACACATCACATGCCTCAGTCACCTCTACGCGCAAAAAAAAAAACTGAACTGGCAACGCGCCACTAAGACTTTTTAGCGATGACCCTGCCATTTCTTGATGTAATATTGAAGGTAAATTTGTGCTGCACATCCTAAATTACTTTTTATTTTGCCCCGGTGCGTTTACTTTCAAAAATGATCGCAGAAACAACCTGTTTTAGTTTTTTGCTCCCTCGAAAGAAAATTGTTTTTTTTTTTTTNAAATTTTTTTTTTTTTTTTTTTTTTTTTTAGAGAGAGAACTTGGCAAACTAAACTCCTTATACACAAGTACAGGGTTACTTAAATGTTATTTGTAAGCAGATGCCATTCAAAATCACTGAGCAGTTTCTCAATAGAACTTAATCAGCTAAAACTCTGTATCAACTTTATCGACCTAGGTAGACATCACAATCCAGATATGAAACACGGTGTCGACGTTACTGTCAGTAGATTTAAGGGGCAAGGAATTTTATATAAGTTTATTTCAGTATTTCTCAATAAGCCAAAATCAATTAAAGTAATAATTTATACCATTCACTTAAATTTTTGAAGTTAATACTTCTATTGACGCGTTGAGGGTAAAAGTTTAGTGTGCAACGGAAGTTGCGCGCGCACAGTGTAACGAAATTCGACAGTGAACGTGGTAGGGTTATGTCCCTTTTTTTTTAAATACGGTGTTGTGAGATTTGTGCTTAGGCTTACTTTGACGTATTATCCAACCTTCCCTGTTTCCATTTATCGGGATACTCTTCAGATAGTGAAGGACTGCCGTAGACTAGAGCAGCCAATACGTAACTAGCCTTTGGCAAGGACTTCTGGGTATGGAAACACGCGGACGTTGTTAATGTCCAAGACTGCCTCACACGCGAAGTTGTAGTTAGAAAGAACCAGCCGCTACCTCGTTCCACGCTACGGAGAAAATACGTCGTTTGCACACAAAGCAGACTACATTTCAAATGCGCGAACGCAACGGGCGAACTTACAAGGCAGGTTGAAAGAACTTAAAAAAGATTCCATCAACTAACGCCCCGCAGAAACACGAGTTGGAGAAGGTCGTGAAATATTTCAAGTCCACGAGAGCTATGAAACACACGAGGAGACAGCATCGCAATTTCAAAACTTTTCTGCAGTAAAACAAATAAATGACGGAAAGTACGGTACGGGGAAACCCCGCAGGCTGCGTGTCGACTTCCCTATCAACACAAAGCATAGAAAAGTCGCAAGAAGGAGGTTAAAATATATGAGCGGCAGCGACACTCGGTCGATAGGAAACTGGCAAACAGCCACACGCAATAAGTAAAGATGGAACACTTGTGTTTACAGCTGCGTATAGGATATTCGCAGTAAAGCGAGCACTTTTGAAAACCCTCACATTTGGAATAACAGTCAATAAATATATTTAGTTTCCGCATTAGGCGTTAACTTCCGAATGCAGTGGAATATACACACTGTCTTTATTACTCACATGGCAATATTTATTTAAAAGTGCGGTTAAAAGATAAAATATGGCTGAAAGGAAAAAAAAGTAACTCGGGTTTCAAAATTGGCTCACTTTAACGCGAACAGCCTCTTGTAACCAGTTTCTGATTCCCAGCATTGAACGGCTTGCTCTTTTGCCAATAATACCGTTAAAACCACGCGACTTGACCCGTTGTTCAGCACAATGTTAGGTCTTTGGGAAGTGCCATGCATTTTGTGCCTTAATAGAACCAAGTTATGTACTAGATGTTTCTAGATTATACTAACAAACTTCGGCTGCGGGTTAGCACCCAAAAAAATAAGGTGAAAATTTATGACTTATGGTCTAAAAACAAACCTAAGGGAGGTACATATCTATCTATGAGGCTGGACCTAAAGTACTAGTTTGTTGCAAATAGTGGAGAAAATATTTAAGGTGAAACACTGAGTCTCTGGTTAATGTGTAACGGAACAAAGATCTATAACACTCCTAAGAGATTGATTTTACACTTGATAAAATAAAATTATTCTTGAAAAAAAAAATCAATTGTTATTAATGCAGTTTTACTACATAATTTATATTTAGTGTAGTAACCGGAAATTTAAAATGTGTTTAGATAGTCTATCCATCGAGTACTCACATTTATATGTAGCATTTAAACCTAATGCTTACTGGTTGGCTTGTGGCTTGATCGTAAGACACAGTGTCCAATTCTTCAAGTAGCCACGCCCCGTCTCTTAATGTGTGACCAGATCAGCCACTAATGACAACACACAAAATTTGGTTTAAATCGGTTAACCGGTTCCCGAGACATAACACATCACCGTAATTTCAAAATTGCCGCCATTCGAAAATAAGCACCTGGCTTGGTTGAAAACTATGCAAGGCGGATGTACGTACTAAGTAGGGCCTACTACATGTGTACCGTGATTCGGCGAGATCCGGTTCACGTGTTCAGAAGTTTTTTAGGAGCGACACGCACACGCATACAAGCAATACGTTCACCAATGTTCCTGACATGCGTAGTCTAGCTCATATCCAGTCTTCTGCAGTGCTACAGAGAACTTACTGCACGGCAACTCCAGCCGCGCACGCCAGTTAGTAGCGTCACTTGCCACCGACAAGTCGGAACGCCGTTCGCCAATCAGCAGCCGTCCTGGCCGTGCAATAGGGAATCTTTTGCATCACGCAATAGCCAATAAGACGCAACGCCCACATCTAGAATCTCGCGCAACATGTCAGAGAATGGACTGCGGCGATATGAAAGGAGCCGACACGTTATTCCGCCTGTGTGATTATACTCAATTCACGGTTACTTCCAACTTTTCTGAAAGCCCTGGTATAGTTATACTTCCAGCAGACTGTATATTTAGAACATTACACCAGAGGGACAACGCACCGCATTCGTGCGCACCCAATGCAATATTATTTTACATAAGAATTATTTCTTACTGTGCATTGCCAACACGCTTATTTTCTCTCCGTTGTTATTCGTATTAATTATAAATTAAACATTATTATTTATAGATAAATGTACGTAAAAGTGCAAATTAACTAAAAGAAAGGAACTTTTATATTATCACAATTGTCAAAACGCTTGTGATTTATGGCATAATTAGTAAAAAACAAACAAACACTTTATACATGGGGTGATTTTTCAAAGGTTGGATTCGAAAAGTGTGAAGAAACAGCGAATAAACCGTTTCTACTCTGTGGCAGTGGCGAGATACCTGCCTCGCACGATGCGTGACGTAGCGTTGTAGCGGTGGCAATGAAGAGTTGCCGAGGATGAGGTGTGGTTGCTGAGGAGGGGAGGGGAGGGGAGGTCACCTCACCGGTTAACCTTCCGGTTGTTGGTGCGAGGCGAAGGAAGGAGGTGGCTCATCCTGCCGGCCCACGCGGGGGCGACGCACGGCAAGGCCCTCGCCGGGACACCACGCGCTTCGTGCACACACCGCGGCTGGACGTCGTAGTATGCACAGGCTTTAGCGCCTCTTAACACCGGGGGGCCGCGGTGGTGTGGTGGTCAGACTACTCGCCTCCCACACAGGCGAACCGGGCTCGCTCCAGGATTTTCGCATGTGGGAATCGTGCCGGACGATGACACTGGTCGGTGGGGTTTTCTCGGAGATCTCCCATTTCCCTCGCCCTTCATTCTGACACCGCTCCGTACTCTACTCGCTTCATCTTGAGGCCCCGTTGTCAAGAACCGCCCAAATCTCTCCACCCTTAATACCGGGGTCTTGAGAGCCAATGAGAGTGAAACGAGGTGAGGATGGAGCTGCGCGCCGGAATGCAAGTGGCGCGGGGGAACGTGAGATCTCCGAGAAAACCCCGCAGACCAGCGGCATCGTCCGGCATGACTCGCACGTGCGAAAGGACGTGATGGACTAAAGATAAGGCAGACCGATTTTCGTCTTCTGCGTAGGTCTCCTACATTGACCCGCCCATCGCCAGGACAACTGCCAAAGTCACGTGGACAACAGTGAGAAACGTGTTTGTTTACTTAAGAATTTCCAAGAGGCCCGCTCTTTTATGGGAATAAAATACTGTTATAGTTTGTTCGCGATACTTCACACTTTTTGAATCAAACCTTTGAGGTGTTTTATTTGTTTCCTAAATACAGTGCAGCGCACTGTTTTACTCTTCGGAGTATAGTTACAGTGCGGGAGGTTTGGAGGGTGCGCTGGCCTTCGGGCCTTAAAAACCTGTTTCCTAAATACACCACATATCACAAGCGTTTTAAACTTCTCTTAACATAAAAGTGTTTACTCGTATAAGTCTGTAGCACACTTCTGCGCCCGAAATGACATGCAACTGTACAGCTTGGCGGTGAACCGGACCAGCGATAGTTCAGCAGTAAACAATTTAATTGATTAATTTGCTTGGAATAATGAACGCTTCGTAGGCGGGCGCTTATTCTGTTTGTTTGTTTTCATTATTTTCAGTCACACGATGCTCCGTATTAACCCGTCTTTAGTTATTTTATACAGAATTTATTCTGTAATAAAACAATATGTATGAGAAACTGGAGAGAATGACAAAATTGGATACTCGGTTTCGTTGGCTCCTCGAGGTTGCAGTGTTTTTTCTCATGCGCGCTGTGCCATGCATGACAATGTATTTATTCCCGTACCGTTATGTAAAAAAAAACAGATTTTGATTACTTCTTTGGTGCATTTAGGGAAGTTAGCGTCGTTCTTATAAAACCCTAGCCAGCCATAAATATGGAACGTTGTCGCCGTTTTAATAATTAATAGCGCATTAAACTTAAGTAAGGAAATACTGGGCGCAAGTAGCACGGAGGAAAAATAACTCCTGTCTGCGAATGACACATAACACGTTGCAGTGTAGGCAGGTGTAAAGTATGACAATCGTGTTGGTCGTTAATAGTCTCAGAAAGAAATAAAGTGTTTTTTTCCTGTATGTAATTTTCGTTGCCTTGGCAACTGGCTCAGCAATAAAAAAAAAAGTAACTGCAATGATTTATTTTAAACGTAAATAATATATATATATATATATATAATATTACTAATTTTTATGGTGAATAGAAACACAACTATTATGGTATAAGAATTATATTTACTAACTTAGAGATAAATATAAAACTTTACATTTGGTACGTCTGAGATAAGTACTCACAATGGAGAAAAACAAAACTCATATTTCGTGTTGAGTAGAGGGGGTGGAGGGAGGGGGATTTTTCACTCAAAAATAAGTATATTGATCTAAAAAAGTTTCTATTTTATTTTGTGCAGTCTTCGCACCTGATGAGGGTCGCTGTCTGTTGTCTTGAACATATGACAGCAAGGCAAACACATTCTTATCTGTATTCATGTTATCTCAATGACATATATATATTTCTAAAATAGGATTAATCGCGCCTTCAAAATACAAACAACTGTCGAAACACAATAGACGGAAGTAAACGATAACCTGCAGGTGACAAACACTCTAAAGTTAATGAAAGTAAGGATGCAACAGGTTGCGTTGTGATGGTGGCCGTGAGCAGCGTGTAGGACGGCAGAATGCACAGGTGTCCGCTATGCTCTGAAGACTCTCAATCTATAGTACATTCACGGTTACTTCCAGTTTTGTCTAAAGCCCTGCTGAAGTTCCACTTCCAGTATATTCCTCTGCCTCATGCACATAAAGCTTAAACTAGTCTATAGAAAATTACACCACAGGGACAGCGCACCGCATTCGTGCACACTCAGTGTAATAACATTTTGCATTAGAATTATTTCTTACTAGGCATTACCAACACGCCTATTCTCGCCCTGTTTTTATTTACGTTAATCATAAATGTAAAATATTATTATTTTATAGATAAAATACAAGTGGAGATCAATTTTAATAAGAATTATTTATTTTATGGGTAACGGAAGTACAAAAACCTTGTGTTTCATGACGTATTAAGGAAACAAAAAAGCACGTCATACATGGGGTGATTTTGCAAAGATTAATTTCAAAGAGCCTGAAGAAACGGCGAATAGACTATATCCAGAAGTTCGGTACTAACGCGTCCAGTGCGCCGGTACACTTGCTCATCAGTTCAGTGCCATGCGCATAGAGACGACGAGGCATTTTGACTGCGTGTCATTGCCGCCCTTAGTGGTCATCTGCTTCAATGTATCGAGGGTCCTCAGCTACTGCATACGGGCTTCTGGTACACCTTTTTCTTCTACACACAAAGGGCAGAGTATGCTGCAAATCCCTCTATAACAATCTCTCTTACATGTAGTATTTGTCTATTTTTTTTTTTACGATACGTTTGAAACTAATTAATAACGATACTAATATTTATATCGTGACGTGACGAAATGCTGTACCCAACAGTGGTCACTGAAAAACCTCTTAACTTAGCAACTTTTTCCTTGAGTTTCGTTTATTACTTTTCTTCCCCGAGACACAAAAAATACCGTTTGAACACCCAGTTAAAAGTTTTAGACTATAAAATCGGAAGACAAGTGTGAACTGAAGGGAGAGGTTAGAAAAGAGGCGTCTACCGTTAATGACCCTGGGCCCGATGAACCTACGAAGGATCCTACTGAAGACGACCGTCATCTTGGTGCGACACTGATGAAACGCCAGAACGACCGAGCGTCGTTGGGTTCTCCTAATTGGGCCTACGTGTACACTAGCGGAGTAGGCGACTCCTGATCCAGTGATAAAGTGTCCTTGTTAGACTCCCGCCAGCTGATGTCCAGTTACTCCTGAGGTAGGAGGGCCGTGTTTATCCCAGCAGATGTTCGTGTGCGGGTATCTTTCTTTTTTTACTCGGCCGGGTGAAAGTGTCCTCTTGCTTCCCACGACGGGCTCGAGGGTCTGGTCCGAGAAGCGGAAGTAGAAGAGAATGACGTCCACAGGGTATCCCATTCATGGCTGGCGCCGATAACTGTTGAATGGAGTCCTGCGCCGGGGGAAGGATGGGGGAGTGGTGGTCAACAACAACTCCTCTCCGCCTCTTTCTCACGTCTCACGCACCCTCCCTCCTCCCCCCGCGACTCTGGACGCCCAGAACTGGTTCCTGCGTGTGTGGGGGGAGTCGACCCACGCGGATGAGCGCTCCCCACCGCCCACGCGACGGGCACCTGGGGCACCGAGGACAGCGTCGTCCTCGCCGCTGCCGAACAAACAGGCCCTGACACTTCTCCGGCGCCCACGCGCTCTTCCCCCTGGCCGGCGACGTGCACTTCACGAGGTCCCTCCGTCCTGAGGGTCGACCTCGCCTCGGCGCCGAGAGTCAAGGCGGATCGATCCCCACAGCCTCACAGCGAAGTCCTCGATTAACGCCAGAATGTATCCGAACTCCACGGAAACATCGGCTGCTGGTTAATCACGATAAAAAAAAAAGGTAAAACTTTTATAGCATGCTCACGGTAAAGTGCTTAAGATCTACTTGTTATGCACATAATGTATTCTTCCACCATATGTAAAAATTGACATCGCCATGGGTAAGATCACTTTATTCACACATCAGCCAAGTGAAACTTCGAAATTATTATACAAGTAAATATTTTACAAATTCGTTCATTCGTACACTTATGCAAATTTAAAAAAAATAAAAAGCCTAAAGCAAAGTAAATAATTTCAGTTTTCACAAATTTTTTCCTGATACTTTTGATTCAACGTTAAGACACGGAGTTACTTTACCTCCGTCGTTACCAACTTTACTGGGCGCATACCAGTTAGCGTGCACGTTAAACTATATGCAGATAGGGGCAGTGACGTTTTTCAAATGTTGATTTCAAAAAGTGGTCACTTCACCGTGAACAACAGTCTTTATACGACTCATGGTCTAAAGTGAACCCTAAGGACGGTAAACATCTCTAAAGCTGGACACGAAGCACATAGTTTGTTACAAATATTGGAGGAAATATTTAAGATGGAACACCGAGTGTCTGGACAGTGCGCACTGGAACAAAGATCTGCAAACACTTGTCGCTGACATCAAATTATTTCATGGAAATAATCATAGTTGCCGTCCGTATTTCGATTTGATATCCATGACGCGGTAGAATACGTGGGATTTAAAATGTATTATTAACCCGCATATCACAATTAACGTTACACGTAATTCACACTCAGTGTCCAATCACATATTTTGTCCATCATCTATAATAAACTAACTAGTGCTTCAGATCCAACTTCAAAGTTCAAAGATGTGTAGCGACTCACTTTAGACCATAGGTCGTACACACAATGTTTTAGCCTTCTTTTTTCGTGATTAACCTGCTGCCGAAGTTTATCGGTCAAATTTAAATACATCCTGTTTAATTTCCCCCCCCCCCCCTAACAATTGTTATGTTTGAGATTAATTTATGGAAATGTTTCTTTGTTAGGGCATAGAACATTATTCACATATATTTTGGAGGCAATTTAAGTTTGACTCCTTGTGCTACTATTGCTTCTTTAATCGTTCCCCGAAGGTAAACAATAATTAATGCTCTTTCATTCAAAATAGTGGTATTGTCGTGCTGTTTGTACCTATGGGACTTTAAGCCACGACCCTATAATTTTATTGGTTGAGAGTCTAAGACAAGGTTCAATACAGGAGGAGTCTCAAGTTTTTTTTAAGTATCCGACGAGCAATTTTTGATATACAGCGCTCTTGAAAAAGGTGTTGTTAGATATTTTGGAGTGCTCAGAAATGGCTTTTCTAATACACGTGACGTTGTGAATGCACTCAACAGACCTCGTCTGAAGCGCAAGTCTTTTCTCAGAACAGCACATTAGACGCACGTTTAATGGTTTCGTGGGGAAACGTGATTTTATAACATTTCGCGACGCAGTTCAAGCGCCAGGTAGGCGGGAACCTTAATGTTTTGAGTTCCTACATGGCGTACGGTATCGCTCAGTACATCTTCTGAGGTTTCATAGTTGTCGTTGTTACCACCTCTGCAGTGGTCCGCTTATAATCATCGTTTCTTTCTTCTAGGATGTTACCCATTAACAGAGGCCGCGAGAACCTGTAACAATTAAAGAATGTTTGCGAAAAAATTTTCTATGTGGCATGCTATAAATTTCGGTAAACCTTCTCAAATTAAATTGCTCCCCACTACGTCAGTCCTGCTTTCAACTGGACTTCGGGGAAAAGTTCAACAATTTCCTTCATCCCTCCTCCATTTGATATTTTTCGAAGTAATTTTCTGACTAATGGTAAAAAAAGAAATGCCAGATATTGCGAACAAATATTAGTGAAGCTAAAAATGTGCGTTTTAGCTTTCATTGTTCTAAATTCTGGTTACCGAAAAATGCATTATCTTATAATTGTAGGAAATGTTGTTCATCTTGTAAATATTACTTACGAGTAGGTACTATTTCCTAGCAGAAAATTTTTAGACGGTATTCTTGTAAAAATCGCACTTACCGAAGTGAGGTAATTCACACTGAAATAATAAACCATGAGTTACTTCAAGGGATCTTTAAAATCACGCTATGAAATGTTTGCACAATTTAAAACAATTGCTTTAAAAAAAGGACACTTTTGCAACATTTTAATTTGTAGCAGCCTATGTTTTATTTTGTAAAATAAGTTTTGCTAACCATGCATTAAAATGAATTAAGATATGACCTTTCAGTCGCTCTCGTAAAATATCCTGTAAATTATTTCGTTTATTTTATCTGTAGGTTCCAAAAAAATCTAAGATTGTGATTTTGACATGTTATAATGCAAAAAGAAATGCTATCTAAATTTTTTATTGCCAGAAGAGGGTGTTTCGTACAAGTGTAAAATAACGAATTTCCCTTAAGGAAGAGTGAGTGAGTGGAGAGATTTAGGCGGCTCTTAACACAGAGGTCTTGAGAGCCGACAAGGCTGAAGTGAGATGAGTATGGGGCAGCGCCAGAATGATGGGACGGGGGAAATGGTATATCCCCGAGAAAACCCACCGACCAGCGGCATCGTCCGGCACGATTCCCACTTACGAAAATCTGGAGTAAGCCGGCCGGGGATTGAGCTCGGTTCGCCTAGGTGGGAGGCGAGCACCCTAACCACTGCCCCACCGCGGCTCCCCTCTTATTAGATGGCACCAAAATTCCACGAAGGATAACAATAGATAACTGTACGTAGATGAATTTCCTCTATGTGCATATTTTGTTAAACTTTAGGTCACTAAATAATGTTACATGGGATAATTTTTATTGATATCTTATTTGTGTAAGACTTGTCAGGAGTAAGTAAGCAAAGTGAGTATTTTTAAAAACTGACGTAAATTATTTAAAAACTAAATATTGGGAAGGGACGCTTTATAGAACGTGAGGGGAACCAAATTCTCTATAAGACACCCCTCCCCGCCCCCAAACTGAGAAATTTTCCGACGCCCTTGCCCTATTCTACCGTCAAAAGGCAGTGTTATTTTTATTGCCATCGAGTGATAGGGTTAGCACAGAGTAGATAATTATACAGACAGGAAACTGCGTGGCGAGAGTTCCCATTCTCTGATTGGCTACCGCATTGTGCGATAGTGTTCCTATTGGCTGGGCTTCCGGCTGGCGAGTATGTTACCAGACACTGACTGGCGAACGGCGTTGCAGCGTTTTGCCGGCCAGTGACGCCATTTTTGCTGGCGCGTGGTAAAAAAAAATGATGGCGTCACTTGCCACTGACATGTCGGAGCGTGGCTCGCCAACCAGCGCCTGGTAACTGCCTCGCCAACCGGCGGCCCAGCCAATAGGAAACACTTCGCAGTACTCGGCAGTCAGTCAGACACAAGGCTCGTCCCCAGAGCCTCGGGCGGCCAATAAGAGAACGGATAGTGCTACCCAAATGAGAACAGAGTGCACAGAAGTACAGAACATAAAGGGCGAGTCCGTTCCCCTGAAAGCGGTGAGTGGCTAGATCAGCCTTGGTGGGTCTTCACTCGAGTAAGGGCGCTTGGTTGACTCCTGACGGGTAGAAGAGAGTAGACCTAGATTCGGTATTCCTAAAACTGTTCGCGAAATAACGTAGGCCGTTTAGGTGAAGGGATTGTGGGCTAAACTACTCTAGGTCTAGTGCCTGTAGGAGAAACGATTTTAGGTATACTGCTGCGTCTCCCTCACCTGCGGATGTGTGTGTATGTGTGTGTGTGTGTGTATATATATATATATATATATATATATATATATATATATATAACAAAGAGCATAAACATGTCAGTGGCACGCGCAGAGAAACCGTCGAAAACCATACATTATTTTCAGCTCAGAGATTGCAACCACAGCTGCTCTCCCTCCTGTGTGCCCTCCCTACTCTCCGTTATCGTCAGACACCTGTCCTCCAGGTGGGTTGACTATTGACTTCATAGTAAAAGTGGACTGCGTGCTTAGAATATGACTCTTATGTTTTCAAGGGTATTGATTTATGGCTCCAGTGTAGCGGATCGTGTACGGGTCGCGTACGTTCTTGGCTTGACTTGAGATGTGAACATAATTAATATCTTAAGTACTAAACAATACGAAGTAGCCAATCAGAGCACAGCGATAGTCATTGTTGGCGGGAAACGGTATTTACATCTGGAATTTACGTTCTGCTTGTAACGTCCTTTGCTAGTGGCATGTGGTGTCAATTTGCCCAATTTGGCGATACGTAGTTTTTGTTCTCATTCGGGGCCATGAAAAAACTAACAGTGTAAAAGGTTTCACATAAAGCAGAAAACTCCAAAAAAATGAGGTATCAAATCTATTTGATTAAATAGGAGTACACTGAATTCAATTATTATCCTATCTGCCAACCACTGAATAATAGGAGTTTCAGCTCTGCGCATAGGTAACCATAATTCACGTATTCTTGCATAAAATACACGCCAGCTGATTGGGTACTTTAGCATAAGTAGTAATCTCTTTCAATCTACAGCAGACAGCATTACCCAAAAGAAATTGCATGGGGTGTGCAAATAAATATTTAAACATTCAGAACACAAGGTTCTCTCGGTTCACCATTCAAATTATTATGAACCGTTACAGTGACACCAACATTTATAATATGCGTCGATGACATCCTTTACCAAAAACGCAATTGCCTGTGGGTTTGCCAACAGGTATTTGAAAAATTCTGAAGATTCTGTTCACTCAAGTCACCACCAAAACAATATTTTAAGAACCATTAAACCCACATTAATGTTAAGATATAATTATTAAGAACTTGAGCTGACAGGTAGTTAAGAAGAAATGTTCTACTCTAATAAAGCCCAACAGGCAGCTTTACAATCATGCATTGCATTAATTTCTGTTAGTGAGGCTAATGCCCCTAAACCATCTCCCAAAGATTGGTCATTAAAAAAAAATGTATACAATAAAAGATTATACGTCATGCCCTAAGCAGACACAACATGGGTTTTATAGGCCTTAATCACTTGCCACAGGGTAATATACTCCAACTGTTACAGAAGAATCCTTATTTTACTACTTCAGAGCTGCACGACTCAAAAAGGGCAATAAAAATGTTACTATTTGCCCATAAAAACTATAGTCAAACTGGCGATGACTACTATGACGTAACAAAATTACGTCGCTGCAAATATCACCATGAAACATTTTTGTACATTTACTTCTAGCTAGTGTGCCTTCGACACGCGGCAGTTAGGCCAAGAATAAACTTAACGCAGATTACCTGGTGCAGTTCATAGCATAAATCAAACAAGCTTCTGACTTCCCACCTGGTCGTATACAGCATTTAATAGGACGTGTCACCTACGCCCTATCGCAGCAAATGCCGTGGCTGTTACAGGAATATTCCGACGGAGTCGTTGTCCTGCTTATAACTCGTACATGCAGTCCGCTGTCGCCCATGCTCCATTCGAACCACCGAACATGATAGTGGGTTGACCACTGACGCGTTTATTATCTATCCCCTTAAAGAACGAGTCACTTGTGCATGAATGCATAGTTAATTTTTTCTCGTACAACCAAACTTACAACGCCCGTCACATCCTTAAATGTTTCGGTCACCTCTTTTGTTACGCAAAATGCAATTTGCCGAACGACTTCCAG
Organism: Clitarchus hookeri; assembly: GCA_002778355.1. Lineage (NCBI taxonomy): Eukaryota > Metazoa > Arthropoda > Insecta > Phasmatodea > Phasmatidae > Clitarchus > Clitarchus hookeri. The sequence continues at coordinate 1,008,266 of NQII01000231.1, forward strand.
ACGGCAGGGGATAGCTCACAACCTCACGCAACACCATTTCAGTTTTGCTGCGTCTCTAATCGTGAATGATTGTGCGAGTAAGCAATTCATGCCCGACTCGCGTTTCCCCGCATTACGCAACACCAGGTCACAGTAGGTCAATAGTCTTCTCCCGGCGAGTGACCTTCATCGATCAATACTTCCCCAAGGACTCATGGCCACCGAAAAACTGCTCAAACTAGCGTAGCTAGGTGGCAGCACTCCACAGCCCTGACAACTCCCGCACTCGCGCGGCCGCTCAAGCAACTACCACCGCGCACGAACAAGCAGAGGCCTACCCAACAGAAACGCACTTCCTAACCGCGCGGCTGTGTGTGGACGATAACACCAGCTTCACAATACAAACACAACGAGACCTTATAACGCCACATGCTGTGTCGTAAAATCTTACCCAATGAATTATTAAATCGGGTGACAGTATTTACGTGTGTTCAGAGAACTGTTCATTGTGTTTAAGTTCTTGGAAGATTCGCTTTTGTTTAACCCTTTTTCACATTTATTGGCCTAACTGCTCACTTTTCCCATCGGCGTTCCCTTTTATAAGCTATCGCAACTTTTTTCAAAACGATTATACAAGCAGTAAATAAACATACATGTAAATAATCTACCCCCTTATCCATTTTTCAGGATATATAGGCTGCGTCCGTTTCCTGCGATTCCTACTGGTTAGAATTACCAGTTGACAGATCAATCGTAAGCTGCTAAACTTATTTACTGTGTACTTATCTTTTTATAATATAAAAGGAAAGACTGACGGACTGACATATGAACGCCCAACCTCAACTATTAGTGCTAGGAACATGACGTTTGGAGGAAACATTCATTATGTAATGTAGTCAGCCACTAAATTGGGATTTTTCAAAATTCAAACCCTAAAGAGGTAAAATGGTGGTTGAAAGTTTGTGTGGGGAAAAAATATGAAAAGGTCATTTGAAGCCACCGAAACTCTGTAGGCCTAATGGCATTAGACTGTAAGTCTCCCCTCGCCCGTCACCCGCAGGCATATATTCACACTGCTATGTCGCCCGGCGGCCGGGAAAAGATTGACAGTAGTCCTGGCTGGCGTCACATCCCTTCCTTCACCGGGGGAGTCGACGACTGGAGAGGATGAACAAGAATTTTCTGGTAATATGCTCCTTGCCGCAACGCGGCATTTGGACAAATTTATTGGCTATAGTCAACGACACTATAAATACCACTGCAGCTGGAGGGTCGGGAGTCATTAAGGTAGACATCTGGCTGAAGTTCGCTAACTAAGCAAAGTCTGGTGAAGCGATGAACATCGGTGAAGAGGATGGACGATGGCGGAGGGTACGAGACGACGGTAGACAAGGTATTTGTGGCGTGAATGGACGAAAGGGCGTGATACCCGATGAGTAGAGGGCCAACTGTGCATAATGGTGTCTATGTAATTACGTCAATTCGCGTTGATTATTCAAGAAATGAGTGGTATAAAATATGTAAACCGACTGACTTCCGGGAAATATCGGCGAAGTCTGCTATTTCCGCGAGCAGCAATGTCGGCGTGAGCTCAAATTTACGGGGCGACGGTGATTGAGCGGTTAGACTGCTCTCCTCCTACCAAGGCAAATCGGGTTCAATCCCCGGCCGGTTCACTCCCGATTTTCGCAAATGGGAATCGTTCTGGAAGATGCCGCTGGTCGGTGGGTTTTCACGGGTATCTCCCGTTTCCCCGCCTTTTATTCCGGCGCTGATCCACACTCACCTCAATTACCCTCATCGTCTTTGAATACCTCGATGTTAAGAGCAGTCCAAATCTCTCCACTTCACTCCGAATATGACCTTCCAGTGTAACATTACACTATCGTGTACACTAAGTATTTATTAAGTCTGTAAGGATCAACACTAGCTTCCACGCTCGGAGCACAAAGTAAATAAATACACAGAGACAAAATTGTGTCTGTTCCTTTGCTGTGGGAATACTCATTCTCTTATTGGTTGTGCGAGGGCCTGGGAACGGGCTTTGTGTCTGATTGCCTACCGCGTGCTGCGAAATGTGCCCTATTGGCTGGGCTGCTGGCTGGCAAGTGGGGTCACATGGCGCTGATTGGCGAACCGACATGTTGGTGGTTAGTGACGCCATTTTGGTGGCGTGTGCGGCTGGAGTCCGCGGAATAAGCTGCCACTCGACATCTGTATTCTTATTTACTCTGCGCCCGGAGTTATGTTCGAACCAGCCAGACTTACCTGTGATAGGATACAATGCGATGAACATGAGGTTCGGCAGTTGACACTGTTACCTAAAAGCGTTTCTCCACAGTACATCCCTTAATACCTCACGTAATTGTGGAGATTTTATTTTTATTACGACTCCATATTCGATTAAATAACTGTCCGAGATCCGATGGAAAAATTCATGCCAGCTAATCACTTGGCAAGCCCACATATTTACCCAGAATATTTTTTTACTTACGCATTCCTGCTGTTACCTCATGGCAACATTTAAGGAAATACTCACAATCCTAGTACAAGAAATCTTATTCTCCACAATAAAATAACGGAGCTAATTTAGTATTTATGGTGAAAGTCATATAAAGTTGTGTGAAATTTAACGTAAGGTCATTCCTTTTTGCACACAGAAAAATACTGCTCTATTGACATTGCCACACATTTGTGTAAGTGCCTTTCATTAAAACTCCAAATTTGAAAGAATTAGAATTCAGCCAAATCAATGAAAATAGTGAAAATTGAGCATCTGATAATCAGTGCCTGATAATAAATTAATATGATGGCTGAATTTGAATTATTTATTTGTGATTCCCACTGAATTTCGAGAATTCCACTACCGTAAAGTCACTTTCTTATAATCATGAACAGAATCTGATGCACCTGATATATTTGGATGAGGTTATATTTATTGGCAGGAGAGTTGAATACTGGCAACTATCATATACAGTAATAGTTGATACAGTCTATAGTTTTCGATTGGAAATTTGCGCAAACAAAATAAAATTATCTACGACATTACAATTTATATAACTTAAAACAATTTTCTGACAAGAATTTTTAAGAAAATGTAATTCTGTTAAAATTAATTTGACCTTTTAAATTTTTGTTATTATAGAATTTTACATAACAAAATTTTTAATATTTAAAACAATAATTTTTGTACATGTGCTCATTTTGTTCATGTATCATTAGCAGAAAAACAGACAATAATTTCTTATTCGAAAACCATAGGTTGTATAACACATTATTAATGTGATGGTTATGTTAATTAAGATATGTAGTCAATAACCCAAACCCCATCGATGCATATTAAAAACTGATGTAACATAGCCGTTAATGTTACTAATCCTATATGAACAGAATTTATCCCAGGCCATTTATCAATTCGAGCTTACGGTTAACTGTTAGCAATCTGGTTTATATCAAAAAAAGATATATTTGTATTAAGGAATTTGAGACACGATGTACACTGAAGAGCCAAAAAAACTGGTATAGGCGTGCGTATGCAAATAACAGAGGTATGGAACCAATCAGAGCAATGCGATGCGGTCGGCAGCTAGATCGGTTACTGCTGCTACAATGGCAGGTTATAAAGATTTAAGTGAGTTTGAACATGGTGTTATAGTCGGCGCACGAGAGATGGGACATAGCATCTNGTTATAGTCGGCGCACGAGAGATGGGACATAGCATCTCCGAGGTAGCGATAACATTTGGATGTTCGCGTACGATCATTTCACGAGTGTACCGTGAATATTGGGAATCCGGTAAAACATCACATCTTCAACATCGCTGCTGCCGGAAAAATATCGTGAAAGAATGGGACAAACGACGACTGACGAGAATCATTAAACGTGACAGACGTGCAACCCTTTCTCAAATTGGCGCATATTGGATTTGTGGGCTGCCCTGCAGGATTCATGGTGTGAATTGCCTCCTGCATACCTTCAGACATTAGTCGAGTCCNATATTAGGTAGGAGAACAATTTTTTTTGCTCTTCAGTGTAATAGTTTATGTTAAGTCCTACTAAAAAGTATGGTAAATATCTTAAGGACTATTAAAGTTTTCCTGTGATATTTTGTGATACTTGCGGTTTTCACTACGGGGGGTGTCATGACAATAAATAATCAACAGACATACATAAATCAATAAACCGATTTTACACTGGAGTTACTTCGACACTCTCCGAACAAGTTACTGCAATTTTTTTCCTCACCTCTCTGACTCATTCGCAAATTATCATTCTTTCAACATCGTTCTGAAGGCCACACGCAGGTCGACCACACAGTTCGCCGCGTGCGAAAGCNCGCAAATTATCATTCTTTCAACATCGTTCTGAAGGCCACACGCAGGTCGACCACACAGTTCGCCGCGTGCGAAAGCCCGTACGCGGTCATTAACCTGATATATTTCAATTTACTGCGGGGAATATTGCAACAAGAATTACTGCAGCGGACTGCATCACTCCTACAATTTCATCACCGTATATTCAGGAAAGCTGTTTTTCAGTATCAATTTTTTTTTTCCACGGTAGTAAATAATCCTGCATATCCCACCTAAGCAGTGAAGTATGAGCTACATATTAAATCTTGTTTCGTATGATGAAAACATTCATCTTAGTAATTTAAGTACGAATATTAATAATTAAATGTTTTATATTAAAAACAAATTTTAGTCTAAATGTGAATTTAAAATGTTAAATTATTCATCAAAATTAGCATGCTGGTGGNCGCAAATTATCATTCTTTCAACATCGTTCTGAAGGCCACACGCAGGTCGACCACACAGTTCGCCGCGTGCGAAAGGCCGTACGCGGTCATTAACCTGATATATTTCAATTTACTGCGGGGAATATTGCAACAAGAATTACTGCAGCGGACTGCATCACTCCTACAATTTCATCACCGTATATTCAGGAAAGCTGTTTTTCAGTATCAATTTTTTTTTCCACGGTAGTAAATAATCCTGCATATCCCACCTAAGCAGTGAAGTATGAGCTACATATTAAATCTTGTTTCGTATGATGAAAACATTCATCTTAGTAATTTAAGTACGAATATTAATAATTAAATGTCTTATATTAAAAACAAATTTTAGTCTAAATGTGAATTTAAAATGTTAAATTATTCATCAAAATTAGCATGCTGGTGGAAAGCAAGTCGTTACGACTACATTCATCTATTACGATCTTGTACTTTGCTACACTATGAAGACGGAATGAATGGTTGAAGACTTACCATCTGTATACCGTCGGCATCGTCAACAGCAAGTAGAACTTAAGAGTCGCTACAACATTTCGGTTTTCAATGTTAACTATTGCGGAAATAGTTTTAGTAAAAGTTGTAATGCGCGCCGACATGAAAGCGGCTATCGCATGTCCAGCCCAGCATACAAGGCGTTCCACTGTGATTACTGCGATGCTGTGTTCACGCGCAGTGATAACCTGTAGAGGCATATCAAGAAGTGCAAAGGCAATGCTTGTCGTTCATCGCGAAGTGAGAGCATGCATTGCAGCAAGACATTCGCTAACCGCACCAGTGCCGAATGTCATGGATTTAGTCACTGTCCATTTCCCATAACTTCTGTGCGGTATATGCGAATAATTGTGTCTTGAAGGTNGAATGTCATGGATTTAGTCACTGTCCATTTCCCATAACTTCTGTGCGGTATATGCGAATAATTGTGTCTTGAAGGCTCACAGCAGGAATTGCTCTGCAAAAACAGTCACCATAAACGTTTTGCTCGAATGAAGAATAAGTTGAGCGCGTATCAAACATTATTACGTACTTTTATTAAGCCAAGTCTGTAAAATAAAGGTAAAGTGTATAAATTATTTNGAATGTCATGGATTTAGTCACTGTCCATTTCCCATAACTTCTGTGCGGTATATGCGAATAATTGTGTCTTGAAGGTTCACAGCAGGAATTGTTCTACAAAAACAGTCGCCATAAATGTTTGGCTCGAATGAAGAATAAGTAGAGCGCGTATCAAACATTATTACGTACTTTTATTAAGCCAAGTCTGTAAAATAAAGGTAAAGTGTATAAATTATTTNGAGCGCGTATCAAACATTATTACGTACTTTTATTAAGCCAAGTCTGTAAAATAAAGGTAAAGTGTATAAATTATTTTTATGTTATTCATTTATCTTTTACCCGCGCTAATATTAGGTTCATCTCCATCTCTAGGGGAAAAAAAGTACCAGATTTTGTCTCAGTCTGAAGGAGAATTAATATTTTTGTGTAGTGTCAAGTCTCGAACTCAGGTCCCTACCGATGGCTGCTTGAGCGATACACACAGATGCTCTCGCCTACTTCGTTTCTCCAGTCGACCGCTAGAGTGCACGACCATCGTCCGCTAGGGTTGCGGTGGTCTTCGGCCATCTTCGTTTCTCCTGTCACCTG
>NQII01000231.1:1014735-1084165 GCA_002778355.1 Clitarchus hookeri
AGAGACGCCAACATCGTTTGCGTCTTGCCAATGGTGGTCGCCAGGAGCACTTGTGTCGACACACATGACCGAATTTCGACGTGCATCATGCGGAACACTCACCCATGCATGCACTTTTTGGTGCAAGTAGCTCAAAAAATGCCAGACGCACGAGGTTTCGATCGAACCGCCAATGAGGGATGCAGCTCGACGGTTCCAATGGTACAAGGGGGCTGCAGCGGTATGGTCGCAATAAACAGCATCAGCCTATCACGTGGGTTTCGGGAGAACCTCGTCTCGTGTAACATATCAAACCGTCCCATACATTAAAAAATTAAGTCACATAATAATAAATAGTAAAGGCTCAACATAGACGCAAGTGCGCTGCGAGTACGATGTCGTATCAAACCTCTACTATTTAAAAAAAAAACTGATAGTTCCACTGTCCGTAATAGCGATATCAGTGTTGCTTTGCGATGAGAACTTTAGTAAAGAGCTGGAATGCCCGTCAAAGGAAAAAAAAAAAAGAGCTTATGTTCACAAGGACCAACTTAAAAAAAAATCTACAAATTGATAAGTGCAGTACACTATTTACCAGCGGTGATAATTAGAAGTCGCATTACACGACTTATAAAGGCTGTCTCTTTGCTTGCCACCAAATATCATGGATATAAACTCGTTCATTTTTCTGTGTTGGAGATGCATTGTTTTTCTTTTGCTGCTGCTGCTGCTCGCGATGTGTCTTACACCAGCTCCTAGGATGTTGTGTGTCTGTAATGGCAGAACTACCTTGAAAACATTCTAGGCGAGAGCCAAGTATCTCTTAGTCCTGTTGCAGATAGACAGGCAGGCAGGTATGCCAGTTCGGTGTCTCTGTCGAGTGTTGCAAGAGATTTAATGTTACCATATGCCATGATAGCTGATAAAATTTTCTGACCACTAGAATTGCATCCCATCACTTTCACTTTGTCCTTTCGACGAGAGAAAGAAGTTCTGAGGAATTTGTGGTGGTACGAACTGCTTTGTACAGACCTAAACGTGATTAAGGTGGACAGAAGCGATATCATCCACTACCACCAGTTTGTTTGAAGCTATATTTCAAAGACACATGCTAATATTTACAGCCAAACGAAATAAATTGTTACCTCGTACTGTATAACTGAATTCCTCTTGTAAAGGGAGATGCATGTGTAATATGTGATTGCGATGGTTGGTAAGTTCTTATAACTATTTTCCTTTACATTTAATTTTTTTTATCAGTTGGCATTAGTGTGTAGCAGTGTTATCCTCTTATCGTTCCCGCACTACACAATGGAAATGTTTTCGCCTAACATAACATACAGCGCTCGATGCTCGCGCAATATGCATTTGTTGGTAAATGCGTATAACTATTGGCTTTTATAATTATTTTTTTTAATCTGTTTGCCTCAGCACATATCAATGTCGTCTCTCTTGCGCGACTAATGGTTTTAATATATGTTGTTTCGTATGTGCTTACAGTTCTGGTACTATAAATTGTATGTATTCAAAAAGTACACGTGTATATATATATATATATACANGTTTTCGCCTAACATAACATACAGCGCTCGATGCTCGCGCAATATGCATTTGTTGGTAAATGCGTATAACTATTGACTTTTATAATTTTTTTTTTTAATCTGTTTGCCTCAGCACATATCAATGTCGTCTCTCTTGCGCGACTAATGGTTTTAATATATGTTGTTCCGTATGTGCTTACAGTTCTGGTACTATAAATTGTATGTATTCAAAAAGTACACGTGTATATATATATATATATACATATATATAGACACATATATATATACATATATATATATAGTATTAAAAACGGGATAAATTGTTACCTTGTAGTGTATAACTGAATTCCTCTTGTAAAGGGAAGTGCATGTGTGACTCGGCTGGTCTGCTACGCTGGAGCCTGACGCGTCTCTCTCTCTCGGCTAGTGTTTTGTGCCATCTGTTCGACACGTCGAGACCTACACATGTCCGCGCTGTCGGTCGACCGCCTGGGCTGCCTTGCAGATTTTCACGATGTTAGTTGATCGTGCGACGTCGGCCAAGTCGGATGTGTTCCGCTGCTAGTGTTGTGAGTGTTGATTTAACTCTGAATGCTATTGTTTCGTTTCAGTTGGTTCATAAGGAAGTCCTTTGCTATTCTGTTGTACTGATCAGGACAGTCTGGCCATGTCTAGCACTGTTAAACACAGCGTACAGCACCCGAAACTTGTGTAAAATGCAATTGCGCTGTTTGGTAAGTGCTTATAACAATTTCCTTTTATAAACTTGTTATATCTGTTTGCATCAGCGTGTAGCAGAGAGGTCTTTCTTCGAAAATTAATGGTTTTAAATCTNTTATAAACTTGTTATATCTGTTTGCATCAGCGTGTAGCAGAGAGGTCTTTCTTCGAAAATTAATGGTTTTAAATCTATATTGGTTTTTGTCGCAAGCAAAGGAACACTGTCTCTACAAGTCGTGTAATGTGTATCGCACTTGACGCTATGTAGTCATTTTTGCTGTTTGCCCTTTTGATAATTCGTTCTTTCTCATGTCGNTAATGTGTATCGCACTTGACGCTATGTAGTCATTTTTGCTGTTTGCCCTTTTGATAATTCGTTCTTTCTCATGTCGGCATACATTCTAGCTTTTACTAAACTTCTTGGCATGATAGAAACACTGATATCACTATTATGAAATGTGGCTCCATCGGTTGTTTTTTTATATATAGTGACTCATTATGACATCATACTCCTGATGTACTTTCATATGTGCTAGTCCTTTATTGTTTGTTACATGACTGTTTTTTCATGTACAGGGCGGTTTCATATCTTTTACATTTGGTTTCCACGACCATTGCGTTAAACTGACGGTCTTTATTTATATTAACATGTATATGTTTTAGTGTAACATGCGAATAAGTATATCTTATTATATTATTAATTGTATACCGTTTTATTTTTCAGTATATGTCTGGTTGTTAAGGGTTACAAAGGCTAACGATAACTCGGACCGCCGGCCCTTGTGTTGGCGTGATGGTGTTGGTTTATATTACTATATATGTATTTTACCATTACCACAACTATGTAAATCATGCACGCAGTGCATTTGTATATATANGGTTTATATTACTATATATGTATTTTACCATTACCACAACTATGTAAATCATGCACGCAGTGCATTTGTATATATCTTGTTTTTTTTCGCATATAGTTGTTTACAGTATGTTACCCATATATATATATATATATATATATGTATGTGTGTGTATGTGTGTGTGCGTGTGTCTGTGTGTGTACAACCTGGACGATGGAGGACGAAGGGATGATAGCTGTCGCTGGGGGGGATCCGAGTTGGTAGACACCTGCGTAGCAGACAAGGGCGATGGTGGGGGATTGTCGAGTGCGTGCAGGTCGGGTGCGTGCAGGTCAATGAGTATGTGTGTACTATTTCAGACCCTACACTCCTACATGAAACGGTAACTTTGCGACGCAAATGCATGTATACCTACATTTATTTTTCCTTTACATGTGTTGATGGTTGTTACATGTTCCCGAACTTCAAAGGTTTGGAAATGCTGACCAACTATTCACGTAACAGTGCTTAATGCCTATTTGTCATTATCTTCTTGATTGCAGACGGAAGTGTTGACTGTTATATGAATTTGGAGGCCGTAGCTTCAGAGGGTGAGAAACGTCGTGCAACTATGCTTAAAAGAGGGTTTAAGGTGTACCTGTCCCTACCATGCTGTTCGTCATCCGATGTGATGCCTATGTTATGAATTTGGTGACTGTATCTTAAACGGTCCGGAAATTACAGTCGACAATACTTATAAGTGCGCTAAAGGCATACTTGACCCTGCAGCCCCTTTCGTTGTCGACGGTGATGCCTATTTTATGAATTTTGTGACTCTATCTTATACAGTTCGGAAATTACGCTCAACTATGCTTATAGGTGGGCTTAGAACGTACTTGGCGCACGTATGTTGGGACTCTAGGCTAGCGTGCGTGGGCAAGCCTCACTCCGTGTCATGCAGGTAGAATGATAGAGCATGAGATTCGTCCCGTCCAGGATATCAGGTGAAAGGAGACCAGAAGGAATATGAGAAAACCAATGAGACTCGTCCCCACCAGGACGCCAGGCGAAAGGAGACCAGAAGGAATATGAGAAAACCAATGTGGAATGACAGAGCAAGAGCATTAGACTCGTCCCCGCCAGGATTCCAGGTGAAAGTAGACCAGAAGGAATATGAGAAAACCAAGGTGGAATGATAGAGCATGAATGTCAGGGTAACCCCTCAAACCCTGATCCCTACACTCCCAAAGATGAGTCATCTAGCAACATTGTACAGACATGCAATTTTCGGACTGAGTGACTCATATGAATTTTGGTAAGGAAAATTTCTGCAGGAAATTTTTCTGGTTTTGAGGGAAATTCGGAACATTTTGGGCGTTTTTGAAGGAAAAAAAAGGGAATTCCGAGGGAAAAAAGGGGAAATAGCCGCCTTTGGCTAGGAATTACAGAGCAGGAGTTTGCCGCGTGACGTCTTCCAAGATAGCGGGCGTGGCTCAGCGGCACCGCGCCAGGACACATGTGCAGCAGAACCTACCATTTATAACTACTCACTGACTCGCATTATGGATGGAGGACTCGGGTTCGATTTCCAATGTCCTGCCATCCTGATTTCCGATTTCCGTTATTATCCGAAAACATACCAGACGAATGCTGGGGTGGTTCCTTTCTACTTTCCATGGCCGATTCCTTCACGATTCCTGCTTTTCTGAGCAACTTTTTCTGTCTCTTATTACCTCGCTGTCGACGAGACGTTAAGCGCCACCTACAAACCTATATTTGCCATACTTCTCACTAGACTTTATTAAGATAACAAATATATAGATAATTGAAGTAAGGAAACTCGTTCAGTGGACTTATTACAACAGAAAGGCTAAACAAGAGCTCATAAAAAATATGTAATAACTGTTATGTTTTTATTGTAACCTTGACTAGTGTTGGGCCAGGCAAATGATAAGGCGGATCACTGTCGCATTGCTATTTAAGTACTTCAAAGGCGTTGATTAATAATAATAATGCTAAAATTGTCCACAGGAACCACATCGTACAAAGCCGCACTTCAGAATATATTTCTTCATAAGGAACGAACTATTACTGGCTACCTTGAGCGATTGTAAGTTCGGCATTGGCCTCCGAGCATTTCCGGTGATTAACTATAACGGTAGTGCTACATGGAATAGGCCTCTATTGTGCAAAAATGACACTCAGCACCTTTTGTTAAAATATTTTCCACAATTCTTGATGCAGCATGTATTAAATTCTTGTTGTAGGTTGTTCAAGGTTATTGAGCACTATTGAAATCAACGTTTGAAAAATGTCACTTCCGCTACCTGCATTTGTTTTAGCGGGTACACTGACTAGCATGCGTCTAATTTGTCATAACGTTGAATTAAAAAGTGTTAGATAAGCATTTGTTAATACTGTAATTGTTTCTTTGGCTTTCTGTTTTTTAAATCCATATACAGAATACCAGGCGATTCGCGGTACGGACTGCATTACACGAATCTATGGTCAAAACTGAGGAGAAAATATTCTTTCATAAAAATGCGTAAGAACCTTAGTTTACGAGAAAAACGACATTGAAGTAGATAAAACGACTTTACTCCACGTTAATCACGGCGTACATAATCAGCGTACAAAACTTCGAAACGTCATAACAGGTGTTCGAAGTTTGCTCTGCTCATAGCGTTACACTTTTTTTCGCATGTTGGATGCATGCAGCATGCACGGGGCTTGGCCGCCGGATGCACCCATGGCCATTGCCATGCCCCAGTACTCACTGCATGTGAACTCCATGCCGCCCTTGTCACTACTGAGCTCGGCTCCTTCCCTTGCCGTACGTCTTATGACGACACATCAATTGCAGCATTGCCACATAACGTCACCCTTATCTAATTGGAATATCGCATGTTTGCTACAATGGTTTTTGGAACTTTCATGGCGTTTTTCTCGCAAACGAAGCGTCTAATGTATTTCTACATAGAGTATTTTCTACTTAGTTTTGACCATAGATTCGTGTGGTGCAGCCCGTATCCGCGAAATACCTGATATCCTCTATGTTAACGAATAAGCAAATTTTTGACATATTTACTTTTTTTAATACTTCCACGGTTTCACTTGATCGACACTTGAATAAAGTGAGCAGGCCCAAGGCAAAGTTCATTCCACATACGGTGGAAGAATACACAGTGTGCATACAAGTAGATCTTTCGAAAGTACTCAGTTTACTGTGAACAGTCTATGATATTAGGGGTATTGTGTAGACCTCGAATAAACAAAAAAAGGAAAGTGCGCGAATGTCGTCCGGTCCATGCAACGTCTTTACTACAGCTAATATATATATATATATATATATATACACATATATAGTGTAATATACTACTCGGAGAACGCCACACTGTTACAAATGTCTGTAGATTTAGGGAATCTTTTGCGCAGATGTAAAGTTAATTTACGGAAAGGCACTCTGTAATGACGAAAAACGAAAACGAGCTCCGTAAATATAAAATACGGAAGCTCTTCGTATTCTTATGGCTTCGATTTTGAGATACGAACAATGCAGATGATACCTGAAGCTTATAAAATCCCATCTCCACAATACTACTTCGTGTAAAATAGTAGCAGGTGAGTGGCGAACCACTCGTGGAGTGCCAATTCGTTGATTCATGTTCGGATTCCGCTACAGGACAAAACCTTCTGTATACACAGTGAAACGGGCACATAACGAAAATAAAACAATTTTTTTCGTAACCTCGTTGTATAATTCGCAAATATAGCACAAACTCTAACACGACTTGAAACTAAGACAGGCGCGTTCGTCACTTTAATGTAAAATCATATTTACGAAATACATTGCGTAAAGGTGTGGTAGGTGAGTGGTTCGAGTTACAGCTTGTTAATTTTTCGATTCATGTTCAAATCCCACTACAGGACAAAATATTAAAATGTTTTTAATTTCTATGTTATACACAGTGAAATACATTACAAAAATAAAACTCTTTTTCTTACCACTGTTTGTAAACTTGAAATTAAAAAAACATAATCGCACACACCCTTACATGACCAGAAAGTAAGAGGTACATAAATTATTCTACATAAATCCAGTTAAAACACTATTACTTGGAAAAGCGTGGTAGGTGAGTGAATAAAATGTTGGACTATCGAGATTTTTTCAATTCAAATCCCAGTACGGGGGAAAAAAAATATTTTTTTTTTTTANCCTTACATGACCAGAAAGTAAGAGGTACATAAATTATTCTACATAAATCCAGTTAAAACACTATTACTTGGAAAAGCGTGGTAGGTGAGTGAATAAAATGTTGGACTATCGAGATTTTTTCAATTCAAATCCCAGTACGGGGGAAAAAAAATATATTTTTTTTAAATTTTAACTACCCACACAACGAAAGTAAAACTTTTTTGTCACCCCTGTGAATTCACGGAGATTTATATGAAATTTACGGAGAGAAAGTTATTGGAAAAAAATCGCAGAGACCGTAATTTAACGCAGTTGTCTGAATAATTTGTTAACCAGTGTTTTCCGTAATTTAAGGGACATATTTTCTAACAGTGTACTGTGGACGTGATATATAAAGTTTTACTTTCATGTGGCGAGGGGAAAAGACCTGTGGGTTTTCGCACCCGANATTTTGCCCCGGGCTGTACTCAATGCGGGGCTCCGTGAGATGGTGAGCTGGAAATACAAGAAACGTCGCTGTGAAATTCAAGGTTAATTAAGGTATAGACTTATATATATATGTATATATATATATATATAAGTTACGGACATAATAAATTAATTTATTCTCACCTTTTAACCACAACCAGGAAACACCTATAACAATAAGGCACAAATATTTTCAACAGAAACATTAAATGTAATGCTTCTATAATGAAGCATTTTCAGTAATGACCCTGGCTCTTCTGTTATGACACTAAAACGAACAATTTCTCTATAAGGGGTGATACAGACTCTTAAATTTCAATGGCACTATTGGGTGACCCCACGGTTCCTTTACCGTAACCAGTAATTACGGTCACCTATTTTGCGCAAACAGATTTGCGCGCAGATCAACATTCCACGTGCACACGGGCAGGTGTCCTCTGTTAATCGGCCGGGTGTCTGCGTGATGATCGTTCTCTATCCGACTGGGCTTGTCAGAATGAAGTTATTACCCCGACACTAATTGGCTGGCAGACACCTCAGACGAGACGCGCGACAGTTCAAATCATCCAGTTACGAAATTGTTTCTGAGCTAGCGTTTTTTTTTTTTTTCCCAATACAACTAGTCGTGGAATCTTTTTGCGGAAAACAGGCGGCCCTGCCAATGGTTTGCTCGCACTGAGATGCGGGTTGTTGGGGCCGGCCTGGGAGTGCGAAGGCATCCTCGAGGCGACGACCGCCGGTGGACAGTGCCTACTTGCCATCCGCCCTGCCTCTCAGTCCGCCCACACCACGCGGGCGCGCGCTCTCCGAAAGCATCGACGTAAAAACATCCGCAGACCACGCGTCGCGCCTTATATGAAAACCCGTCCTCACACAAAACATACAATATAATTTTTTTTTCTCATTTCCCCTTCTCCCTCCACCACACTCTCTTTATCTCCCCCTTCTCTCTCTCTCCCCCCCCTTCTCTCTCTCTCTCTCTCTCTCAGTCTGTCTGGCTTCCAATCGATGGTTCTCGAAATGGACGAGGGGCAAGAGGCCCACATCGGCGCGCCTTCCTTTCCATTTTCGACGGGATATTTTAATGGCCCGTGGCATGTTTCGTCCGTCATTTTCTCTCCACCCAGCTTTTCGCTCTAGTCCCCACGTATTATTTTTTTTCTCCCCCAGTCCCTCGTCTTCGTGGTTAGAAACGGTATGATGAGGAAGGGGGGACAAGCACCCATAGGGGGGCGGCCACGACCAATTGTTGGCTCGAAGTGGACAAGTTTCCTGTTTCCGTCATCTCCGCGCTAGATGGGCATAACACGGGTAAGCNGGGGGGGATTTTACGCGATTTCCCGCTGATGCAGTTTAGATACTACGTGCGGCAGCAAGTTTTATTTGTATTCTTCCTCCGTGTTCGTTTATCTCTGCGGAGTTTAACATTGAAGGCCCTTGTGCCAGAAGCTTTAAATTGGAACTACAAAGAAAAATAATAAAAGTGGTGGGATTACAGGAGGAGCCCCGAAAGAAACGACGTTCACTGCCAAATGTTATCGTCAGGCTGTAATAGGTGTTATTATCCGGGAAGGTACCAAAGGTCTGGTGCAGTATTATTGGAAGTGAAATAAGCCGCCTGAATGCCCACGCAAAACTAGCGCGGATACAACTTTGGATTATGAAAAGAAAAATCACAAAAATAAATTTAATGAGCTCTGCTGAAGCAATTGAGACATCAAACGATTTGTAATAAATGTGTATAAATAACTTAACACGCGTGGAAAGAGACAAACTTGAATACATTTAGAATACGTTCATTTATTAAAAGGACTTTCCTTATCACTTAATATCTTCGTTTTCCATAAACGGTTCGTTTATTGAAAATTAATGTAAACTTCTCAGACTTTGTATATTAATCCTCGTGGTTAAACATTTCTAACTGAAGTTAAGCAATCGTTGTTGGGCGAAGTTTGATGGATTAATCAATGTTACTGCTTTAATTCATGTTATTCGAATTATAAACATCGCTATATTTTTGAAATTCTTTTGCATCGAGATTTTTCAACTTACCAACATTGTTACGCCTTGAGCTAAGTCGAAAGTTTTATTAACGAATTACGCATTAACGATGCATTTATCAATAATATTTAGTCTAAACTACATGTCTTACATTTTATATTTTCAAGATATAAAAAATCTGGTCTGTAATCGCGTGGCTAGTATTTTAACCCCTAGTTACATACAAAAGTTTAACTAATGCAGTTCTTCTGACCTACATATTGTGCAAATAAAATAACATGGAGTGGGGAAAAACTTTCAAATTATAGCACAGCACGCTGAACGATAATATAAACAAGAAATATAGGAACAAGAAAACGAGCCTGTGAAAATCTTACCACTACCTTAAGAAAAAAAGGTTCTTCGTGACGTAACACATCTAATCTGGCGCAAGACTTGCACACGGCCAGTTATTTTGCTAGTTACGTCCCTGAAGAGCAGGAAGAGTTATTTGATGAATAAAACTGATAACAAGTATTAACCGTTTTTATTACGCTGTAGAAGAAATCCTGCTACCGTCCGGACTTCCGTGTTCACCATGGACACATGCTGTAGCGTATTCCATAACGACCATAAGTAGCTGCCTTGTTTTCCAAGCTGTCTAAGACCTCTTTTACTTAGAGCCAGCCTTACAAGAAGTGGCCTCGGGCATATACAAGTTCGTGAGGGATGGACGTGGAGAGATTTGGGCGGCTCTTAACATCGAGATCTTGAGAGTCAATGTGAGGGATAGAGATCTTGATAAAAATTAAAGAACTAAATTTATTTTTAAAATTTATTTCAATGTTATAAAAGGTATACTGTGCCGTTGCAAAATTTTCTAAAATTTCCAGATTCTACCTAATTTTGTATGTTTTGATAATTTTGTCTAATTCATTGTGACAGTATGTTGGTAAAGTTAAAGTCTAGGCCAATGCTGTTTTATTTCAATTTCAGGGCAATTGAGTTATTTCAGAAATTCTTGTTTCAGCACAATTTTGTATCCTTCCGCCGCTGCTATCAGTTTTTGTCCTAACTCTCTGCACAGCCGCGGTCGCGACATGAGGTGTTCGTCGTGTGCTCCCGTGTTCGGGTAGGTTGCTGCAGATACATTATTTCCCTACAGGCTTGTTTTTAATTTATAACCGTAGTAGCGTAGAGATAGTTTAGTAAAAATGTAGGATATCTAGTATGTGAATTATTTTTAATGATCCTACGCAGTTTCACCTCTTCCCTTGGAGATGGGTGAGTAGAGCATCAGTCTTTCTCCGGTAGTATGTGCCATGTTTTATTGACTCTGGAACAAGTAATTAATTTTCGCGATTATTTTTCTTTGTGTTCCAGAGGGATCATGTTTTCGACGAACTTTCATTCCAAGTTTAATTTGAAGTTTCACTCGAAGTATTATTTCAACTATTCATCTCCTCGACAAAATTTCACATACAATTTTTATACGAAAGAAAAAAAACAAAGGAGGGGTTCGAGCAAGCATTTATTTACAACAAAACATTGGTAGACAGAATTAATTTTCTAGCATTCTAAATGGATTAACATAACTCCCAAATCTCATGGTTTCGGTAATATACTGGCTGCAATATGCTCTAAAAAAATTTCGGACTCATAAAGTCTTTCCTATACATCTCGACGAGGTTGAACGGTGGCGAATTATTGGTGATGCCGGCTTGTTTGATAACTACGTCAGAAGGCAAATCGCACTGATTTTGGGCGTCGATAATTTCCGTCCTGCGCACACTGTAGAAAATTTACTTCCAAGCACTTACACAGGATAATAGGTAATCATTACAGAGTCCAACATGACTGGAATTTATTACGTGTGTGTAATATACACCAGTAAAGTAATATGTAAGAGTAATTTGTTCATCGATAGGGCCAGTGACTTTTCGCGTAAAAATCTGAGCACACAGTATACTTCAATACTGTATACACACCTCAGCTGTTGTTACACCTCCATTGGCTGCTGGTGCCGTGTCCGTATTTGACCAAGCCACTCAGGACTAAA
The DNA here is from genome assembly GCA_002778355.1 of Clitarchus hookeri. Classification (NCBI taxonomy): domain Eukaryota; kingdom Metazoa; phylum Arthropoda; class Insecta; order Phasmatodea; family Phasmatidae; genus Clitarchus; species Clitarchus hookeri. The sequence continues at coordinate 1,026,514 of NQII01000231.1, forward strand.
TAACTCTGACACTGAACCTTCGTGATTCGTGCGAAAACGGTTAACACGGGCCAGAACATTTTTTAGCCAATCAAAGAAGCTGGACGACCCTACATTGCTTTGGACTGTATCTTGTCTCGAAATATTTTCGCGAAATACCACTGCCCCTGTGTATAAGTGTTGTTGACAATCCACTTAAATACTGGGCTCAACACATGCGAAAGTTGGGCTTCTAGGAACTATTGGGAAGATCCGATATTTCCACGCGACGAAATTTCTGCTTGAAATAATTTTCAGGCGAGGCTCTTGCGAAAAATGAGGGAGCGTTCTGATTGGCTGCCCAGCATTCTGCTCTACCCATTCGGTGCAATCGGAGTTTGTGCGAATCAGGCATTGTGCTAGATGTGGAAGACAGTCTTCCAGACAGTGACTGATGTGTTGATGTTTACTCTTCGCTGTACCTGGATGTTCTCTAGTTTACACACGAGCCAATAAAACTTATGCAGTTGTGTAGCTGAAATCGCACCGCATGCGCCAACGTGTGCCTCAAAGTTTGTTCGTGAATTCACAATACGTTCAGTTTCCACGGCTCCACTAAAGAATACTGAAGAATACAGAAGTTAAGCAGCAATTTGTTACTTACTGCCAACTCTAGCCTCACATGCCAGCAACATGTCGCAACGTGGTTCGCCATTCAACGTCTGATAACTAGCGAGCTGGCAGCCCAGCCAATAGGAAACCTTTCCCAGCGTCCAATAGCCAATCAGATACAAGTCCATGAAATGGGGGCCGCAGTGGCGCAGAGGCTAGAGCGCTCGTCTCCCACCAAGGCACGGCCCTGTTAGGCATGTTTTCTCCGGGGCCGCGGTGGTGTATTGGTCAGACTACTCGCCTCCCACCTAGGCGAACCGGGTTTTCGCATGTGGGAATCGTGCCGGACAATGTCGCTGGTCGACGGGTTTTCTCGGGGATCTCCTGTCTTCGCCGATCTTGCATTTCATCGCTGCTCCATACTCACCTCGCTGCACCCTCAACGGCTCTCGAGACGTTGATGCTAAGAGCCGCTGAAACCTCTTCACGCCATCAGATGTCGGGCACCCCCGCATAAAAGGAACCGCCACGACATTTCGTTTCTGTATACTTACATATTCTGTGGCTCCACGGAACAGGTTGTGACTGCGTACAGTATTGAGCAAGCCCCTCGCCACATATCGCCATTCGCTCCTGATTTTCAGCATTCTCCCTCGTAGACGTCGCTCGCTGCTTAAAAAAAAAAAAACAGAACCCACGCCACAGTTCGCGAGCGCTGTGAGAACTCCGACATGCTGTCGCGGGCGTAATTAATTACCTGCTGACGAACACCTGGGGATTTGCCCCCGAAAGGACGCAGCTGGGGCAGCTACACAGACTGGACGTCTCCGTCGCCGGCTATCTGCTCACCATCGCATCCGGTTTCAGCGAAGTAGGATGTATAGTGCGCGGCAGACGTTTGGGCTAGAGATGGGTTGTCACAGCTATTTTCTGTACCTGTTCCAAACTGATACAGACACAGACCTGTATCTGATACTTTCTGTATCCGATACAGTAATTCCCGAGTTTCCCCGGTCTCGAGTAGCGGGAGTGTTGTCAGGTGCACAGTACCAGGTAGGCGTGTATCAGATACGCGTTATCGAGTACGCGCGTAAACAAGTACGTTTTTTTTTATTTGGTGTACCGTGTGTTATATTTCACGGTGAAATAAAGTGTGGATAAGAACAAGATCATAATAAAAGACTGAATTTCTGCGGAAATATTTTAGAGAGAATAATGAACTTGCTATATGTAAATAGTATTAAAACTTCCGTTATAAATTATCCTTTTTTTTTTATTATTAACTGTATCACTTAACTGTGCACTCTCCAAATCTAGACCAAGAAATTGGGTTTCATCTTAACCGCACATTATAAATAAATCACTATTTTATTGTATCATAATCGCATGGAACAGCAGGCACAACATACTGGCGGCGAATGTTAAACTCACTAAATGTATCTGATACTTCGGCAGTGTCCTCGTTTACAGTACTCGATACAAGTGGGTAACAGATACAAAGTAACACGTTGATACTCTGTGACCCACCTCTTGTCTGGACACGCAAGTTCCTTCACTCGTCTTGGTCACTGTAGGTACTAGATGGTAATTTGCTTGGTGTACGAGTCCAATGAGCGAAAACCTTGGATGCTGCAAAACATTTCATACGATTTTTGTTATATAAAAAAAATTTGTTCCCATGCACACACCGAGTTTCGCAAATTGTTTACTGAGTTATTTAGAACTTCATCGAGGTCCATACACATCGGGCACCCGTGTTCTGGGTTGGTTTCCATGCCGGGTAGTGCTTGCCAGTAAATTTCTTGAAGGAGAGCATCGTCCACGGGTGCAGCTTGCGAGTAGACAACTTGCACACGGACGTCGTCTTCTACGGGGAGGGCGTCTTATACGGGGAGGGCGTCTTCAAAAAGGAGGGCGTCTTATACAGGAAGGGCGTCTTCAACTGGGAGGGCGTCTTCAACGGGGACGTCGTCTTCAACGGGCGCAGACGTCGCGAGGGCTGCTCGGCGGGCCTTGCACCAACCCCTGCAATGCGGCGTGTCGGGAACCGAGGTGGTGCAGCCCTCAAAACTCTCCTTGCACGTGAGGTAGTCCCGTATGTCTTCGTCCTGCTGCAGGTAGGCCGGCAAATACTTGAATACGGTCGATACTTCGTAAGGTGCGTAGACAAGGAGAAATTCTTTCGGTAGGTACGGTAACTCGTCCCGTTTGTCCAAGGCACTAAACGAGCGCACCCTTTGAAATGCCAAAATGGCCGAAAGGATTTTATGGACGCTTGGATAACACGCGTACATTTCTAGAGCGAGAAAAATGACCGATTTCCCGAAGGGGCTCAGGGTGCGTTTTATAAAGAGTTTTTTTAAGGGGCAAAAAATAGTCCGGCCTCGCGATTAAAATAGGCCGATTGGTTGGAACGAATATTTCCGAAAACACCCGTGTAATTAGCCAATCAGAAACATTGGCGGAGCAATTAAATACATTGGAAGGGGTGGGCAATTGGCCAATGGGAATTAGGAGTGGCGCAATTGGTCAATTAAATATATTGTAAGGGGGAGTGGATGGGGTCAGCCGTCTGCCGGGCGCAGTGCTGGGGACAGCACCAGCAATGTAAAACAAATGGCAAACAAAAAAACCAAGATGGCGGTTAAACGAAGGTGAGAGACAAACTCCAGTAATGTATAAACAAATGACAAACGAAAAAAAACACTTTTACGGACAGTGGCTGTGACGCCTACCAATATGGCGGACTGCTCATTCCAATATTGCGGACTGCACCGACCAAAATGGCGGATGGTAACTGTGACGCCTACAAAGATGGTGGACTGCACCTACCAAGATAGTGTAAAGAGTATTGGTGAAAGGGGGTGTGCGGGGGACCTCAGGAAATTTAAGTTTTTTTTTTAAATAACATTTTAAAAATAAATTTGTAAGTAATTTTTTTATATATTTTTTGGGGGATTTTGTACATTTTTTTTTGGGATTTTTGCGATTTTCTGGGTTTTTAAGGTCAAAGGACACCGGGGCCAAGATCAGGGTCAAGGTAACCTGGATCTAAGATGGCCACCGGCCGACCGGTATGACAAAGCACGAACAGCTCCGACGGTCCAGCCCCAGGTCCCGATGTGCCAGATTCCCCATAATCCCTCTACTGTTATTCAATACAACAATACACTACAACAACGTAGTACCTGATGTCGCATTGAACATAATTTCATTGTCACTTTAGTAATACAATATTGTTTTTCGGGACTTTTTGTTACTGGGATTTTCTGGTTATTTAGACCCACAGATGCTGTGGCTTCATTTTATGCACAAAGTTCAGATACATTCTGTATAAAATGTACAGGATTTTCCCGTTTACGTGGGAAGTCAGTTGAGTGTGAATTTTACACCTAACATACTTCTCATGGACAACTGTTTGTAGGTCTGGTTGCGCCAGCAGTTGGTAGTAGTTGCACTCATGTTAGTGTACAGATTACATTTATAAACTAACTTAGAGCGTGTGTGTTAACATCGAGCACATGTTGGACGCTTAGCACGGTTGATACTACTAGCTAAAACCAACTCAGTGTATCAAACAATCAAGGACATGGCGAGGAGTGTGCTGAGAATTCTGAGCACCCTCTTATAGAATGACGCATCACTAAGGTTTATTCCACTCATGTTGGGAAGCTCAATGCTTAAAGTGTGGAAAATTAAAATTTTCGCTGCCAGAATGGAACGATTGCGATTTTCATAAAATAAATGTAATTATAGACCTATAATATCTTCCTATTTGTATTTTGTTTAAAACCTGCTTAATATAAACTTTCTTCTTCGCACTGGAGTGGAAATTCAATTACATGTGCCGACGTGTTCTTTATAATTATATTTTAACACTGGATTTAGCAAAACACCGAGTTACACGGTTATTTAGTTGAATGTGACAAAATAATTTTAAGAAAATCATTTTGATGACAGCTTTTTTTCTCATAAAATAAGCATGTTAACGAAAGCTCAATACCAAATACAGACATTTGTTCACTGTTTACGCCGTAAACACAATGTGGAAGGCGCACATAACAGTTACAATAAAGTTGATAGTAAATAAGTAGGCAAGTACTTATATATATATATATATATATAACGTATCGGGCCAAACATAAACTTTACATACAAATAAACGCAATAATTATATTTACCGCCAGCATGAAAGCTGTCTCTTCGAAACACTTCAGCGCACCTTACGGCGAAAAATTTCTCTATTTCAAACTCTCCCATACGGAACCTCGTTCTATTTTCAACATGAGTATAATACACCTTAGCATTACTACTGGAACAGCGTCAGGTATGCAGCTACGCGAACAAGAGGACGTGTGCCAGACAGGATTTTGCATCGACACAAGCGCAACCACAGAGAAGTTAAGTACACAGAGGCAAAGTGGCGTGGTGTTCTCTTTGATGTGTGTGTGTCACCTATTCTGCGATTGGTCGCGTGAGGCTCTGGGAACGGGCCTCGTGTCCGATAGGCTACTGCGTGCGCTGCAAAAGAGGTTTCCTATTGGCTGCACTGCTTCCTGGCAGGTATGCGTGATACCAGGAGCTGACTGCGAANAACGATACGGACGACAGTAACACGCGCGCGCAGCACCCCAGGCGTTGGACCGGCGTGCTGTGCTTCTGTTGTCACGCTTTCCTATGCACATTATGTGAATAACAGTGGTTCTTAATTACACGCGAAGGTAGCCCAGAGATGCAACCACCACTGTACGGTTTTACGTTTCTCCCACCTCTTGTGTAAATCGCGCAGATAAGCTTTGTTTTCTCTTGCGAAAATTCGTATTCCCAGGATATTTATTTACTGAGATACGAATGTGCAAGTAATATGTCCGGGCTACTAACTCGTACTCTGTGGCGCATCCTGGGATGGCCTAATTCTTTTTTGTGTTGTTTTCAGGTGTACTGTCCACGCCCAACTTACGTCCCAGGCAAATGGAAACAGCCTGTAGTTACACTTGCAACATCCGTGATTGTGACGACTGGGTCCCCACACAACACCACCGGGCCCGCGGTGGCTGAGCGGTTAGACTGCTCGCCTCCCACCAAGGCGAACCGGGTTCAACCCCCGGCCGGGTCACTCCCGGATTTTTGCATGTGGGAATCGTGCCGGACGATGCCACTGGCAGGCTGTTCCATACTCACCTCAATCACCCTCATCGGCTCTTCAAGACCTCGCTGTTAAGGGCCGCCCAAATATCTTCCCTCACTCACTAACACCACTCCCCCTCCTCCCCTCCCACTTTCCTGGCAGACCCTTGGGAGACGACAACTTGTTTGTCCGGCACAGGTACTGATGAATTATTAACTTTCGTTTTGCGTCTCTCCTCGCGACGCACAATCAAAAACCCGATGACAAATGTGTTTTTAAGCCCAGAGCATTGCTTTGCAGACTATCATCACGAAAGCGNACTGATGAATTATTAACTTTCGTTTTGCGTCTCTCCTCGCGACGCACAATCAAAAACCCGATGACAAATGTGTTTTTAAGCCCAGAGCATTGCTTTGCAGACTATCATCACGAAAGCGGGGAAATCCACAAAAAAAACTCACGTGCCACGCAGTTAAACGGAGGAGGTCTGGACTGCTGTTTCAACAAGTTCAATCACACATTAATTACCGAGTTCAATGGCCGTATGCACAGACTCGCCTAAAAATGAAGCATCACCAGGACATCCTTTAGCGGAGATTCCAAGCGTCACTAGATTTCGCATGCTCAGTCCGTTTTGGTTTGAGAATAGCGCGGCTTCGTGAAGATTAGTATGGATGGTTACTAAATACGAAGATACACGATCTTTCCCGAACTTAATGACGTCATTAGAGCTCAGCCAATAGGAAATGACTGAAACGACGACGTCTGCTTCTTCTGCCTGCTTAAAAACGTAATTTATTTGCTGGTAACAACAAAAGCGCGCGTATAATTTGAAAATACTGCCAGTTTACAAATAAACGTATGCGGAATGTGTTACACTTAGCGCTATCTAGTTACTGCAACGTAACTAGTAGCGCTGTATAAGAACAACTAGTCACGTCTGAGAAACGCTACTGTATGGAAAATTAAGAATTAATTGCATGTGTATGGTTTCAGTTCCGTGCAAATGTTCAGCCCCATACGAATTTGAATGTTTAAACCTTAATCTAATACAGGTCAGGCTGTCGCCATTTTGCAGAAAATCTCCAATAGATGGTAATTTAGGGAGGTCGTTCGGCGACTGGATTTCTACACTTAAAAACAAGGCGGATTAACACTTAATGTGACTGGGCGCGCGAAACGAGCCATCTAGTGAAGATTTCCCTTAGTTTCTAGTGGTAGTGGCGACTAGATTCTTCTCTGCACGCGGCCCCAAGTGTTGGATTCGCGTAATTTTGTGGTGTGCGCTGAACTTGTTGCAGCCAGTGAACAACGTGCCGCGTGTTCGATGACGTTGGCAGCCATTCACGTCAAAGAGGCGTAGAAAACTGCACAGATCAGATCAGCCACAAGGGAGACTGAGCACTGATGCGTGGCTGTGTACAACACTGGTCATGAACGTCATTCATGTGCAACGTGTCCACGTGTATGCTTACGATGACGGGAACGGGTAGGGTGGCGAAACAAGCGCACGTGCCAAGTGAATCCTAGGTTTGGTTAAAAAAAGAAACTCTTGGTTGAGAAATGGTTGGATATTTTGTAGCGTTTTCTAAACACGAAAACCATTTAAGAAAAGTTCGGTGCCTAGAGGCAAGTTTCAAGTTCTCATGTCAACACCAAGGATAATTTTTTCGGCAGCGAAAATGGTTGAAAGGGGTGTGTTTAAAAGCAGTTTTAGCTGCGGGATTTTCTACACAGAAATTTCAGAGTTGACTTTTAGACAGCACCATACATTTGTTTATTATTAGTGTGCGATAAAATTTAATGATGCCGCTTAATTTCACGTTGAGACGAGTCGCCGAAGGGAACATTGCTCGCCAACTGCGCGCCTAGCGCGTAGGGCCCATGAGACGATTGACTGGTGTGCAATAGTCGGCCTTAGGGCTTGCGCGTTTCGAGTACTACTCGAACACGCAAAGTAACTGCAGTCAGACTTTGAATGACGGTAAAGGTGAAGTGATGAGATTTGGGCGGGTCTTAACATCGAGGTCTTGAGAGCCGATAAGGGCGAAGCGAGGTGAGAACGGAGCAGCGCCGGAATGAGAGGGCGGGGAAACGGGATATCACCGGGAGAACCCGCCGATCAGAAGCATCGTCCGGTACGATTCCCGCATGCGAAAATCCGGGTCNGGGGGGGGGGGGGGTGACCCCACCGGGAATCGAACCCGTTTCGCCTTGGTGGCAGGCGAGTAGTCTAACCACTACACCACCGCGGCCCCGTAATGATGAAGTAGCGGCGGAATGTATGAGTGGGGGAATTGGGGGAGGGGGGAGTGACCCGAGAAAGTTCGCCAGTTAACGGTAACATCCGACACGTTTCATAGATGTTAAAATCTGGAGCCCCCATGAATCTGAGGGCTACGACCGAAGTGTGTAAGTCCATTCATAGTTACTTCTAACTTTTCTGAAGGCCGGCTAATTTTTGACTTTCAGGATATTCTTCCGCCCCATACAAAAGCTTAACTAAGTCTATAAAATCACACCGAAGGGCCAACGCACCGCATTTGTGTGCACTCAGTTTAATAATATTTTTATGTTTTTTCCTTGTTTTTAGTAGTTCAATTTGACCAAAACTAAGATACTGTTACGTCAACAGAAGCATAAAACGTTTGTGATGCGCTACATATACAGGAAACAACCAATCACGTCGTACATGGGGCGATTTTTCAAATGTTTGGTTCAAGAAGGGTGACGATACCGCAAATAGACTATATTGATATTTTTGAGCATCTCTTGGGTGTAAGTAAGGAAGTCTGAAAAACTCCACTAATTGGTCCAGTGTTCATTCAAAATACATGACCGGTGGAAGCAAGTTCAGGAGAAAGATTCCCGTACAGCAGCGAAGGAAAGATTTTTTTATACTGTATAATTGTGTGGTTAGTTGTATAGTTATTGGTACGCAACAAAAGCAAAGTCCAGAGTAATATTTCGCACTCGTACAGATGCTATCCGACCAATAAGGTGTCATATTTTGAGCTCCATCTACCTACAGTTATTTTTCGCGTTTAAGGCATGGAAGCAAAGAATTAATGAGGACAACATAGACTTTAAGAACGCCGTTGCGGCACGTTACGTGTATTCTTACACCCTCTGTAAAATAACGTCGCCACGGCCCTTATCACTTTATTCATGCACCGGTCAAATGACGCTGCAAAGTTATCAGGATAGTAAATATTGATCAAATTTGCTAATTTTTAAACTTAAATGCTTTAAAAAAAAACACGTGGCACGAGAAATTGTTTTACTGTTTACAAAATGATTACCTAACACTTAATTAAAAATTAAGATACGGAACTACGTACCTTCTGTCGTTACAAACTTTACTGGAAGCATACAACTCAATGTGCCCGTTAAAATAAATGTTAGAGGGACCGCACTGTGTCTGTATGGTCGCCTCGCCGAGCATGTTGTCCGCAATCCCGTGCAGCGAATGTTCGCCAGAGCTCCTCATGCGCCCACCACATTGGTGTTACAGGAGAAATCACTCTGAGCTCAGAAAAGAGTGCACCCCCGGGTGGGACTTTAAGCTGTTACTTGCCACTTCAGGCTTATTCACACCAGTATCAAGATGTGCGGCTGCACTCTGCCAGGCCTTAGTTCCAGAACATGTCATTTCTGAGCTTGAACAGAGCTCATAATTGGCAGAAGTTGAATGCTACCAATATAAAGAGATCACGCCCTTTCCAATCGCAGTGGGTGGATGTTCTCCACCCGAGGGTGGTTCTACCTCACCTGTCAACAGCAGAGTACGGAGTTGAATCTGCACGTGCCACCTTGATGGGGCCGAGGGCTATCCCCCCTCTAGGAAACCGCTTCGTAGACGGGTCCTCTTACTAGGCGGACCAGACCGTGCCTCGCCGAGCAGCCGGTAGATGGGCGGGCTTGCCACGGCGTCAATCGTCGACGAGCGCCTGATTCATGGCATCCGGCCGCCGCCGGGACGCGACCGCGGCCTCCATAAAGTCACGGACGGGGTCGGTCCACCGACGTCGAGGGGAGCAGGACGCTCGCACCTAGTTACGTGGGACGTCCGCCAGTTTCCGGCTAAGGGCATGGCCCCGCGCGCGTGCGCGTCTTTTGTCGCACGCCCCTCCGCGGCTATTATCGAGGCTGCAATAAATTACACCACTCCAGTCTTCCCCCTACACCATCTTGCACAGTAGTTACCTCACCCCTCTCCTTCCACCATCCTAATATCGTATCATCTGGTAAACCGAACACCCACCCACCTCCTTCCCAAACTACCCTGCTTCACCCCGGGGTAAACGGCTAACGCGAGGCTCTGGGAACGGGCCTCGCGCCTGATTGGCTACAGCGTACTGCGGAAGGTTCCCTACTGGCTGGGCTACCGGCTGGAGAGTAAGTTGGAGTGGAGAGATTTGGACGGCTCTTCACATAGTGGGTGAAACGAGGTGAGCATGGAGCAACACCGGAACGCAACGGCGGGTAAACGGGAGATCCCCGAGANATCCCCGGAAAAACCCGCCGATTAGTGGCATCGCCCGCCACGATTCCCACCGGGAATCGAACCTGGGTCGCCTTGGTGGGAGGGGAGTAGTCTGACCACTACACCACCGCGGCCTCCGCGAGTAGGTTAATCAGTGAACGGCGTCCCGACATGTCGCTGGTTAGTGACGTCATAATTCTGGCGTGGTGTGCGGCTGAAATTCGCCGAACAAGAGGCTGTCTCATCCTTTGTATTCTTGAAGCCCGTTGTGTTTCGCGATTGTGTGTACTTCAAAACTAACACTTGTATCGTTGTGCGATTTCATTTCTCCTCGCGTAGTATTTGTGGGCACACTGATGGCGGAAGTTCTTTCTCGCAATGACCGAATCCTGAGTGACGTAACTAGACAGTCAAGCGCTTTCTTCTCATCGACAGACCAGCCTGTGAAGAGAAAAACCTCCGGCACGCAGCGTACTGAAAACAATAATTATCTTCTCGAATTATCTCCAAACCAAAGAAAAGGCTCTAATCTCGGGTTCACGTCGTCCAGTTTCACGCAGTGAGATGAGGAGACCTCCGTGATGTAGTTTATTCCGAACCACTGCCAGGCGTTCGTTGGGTCGGTCCAACCGTCTCGACACCCGAGCATGTCATGTGAGCGAACACGTCCACCGAGGAANGCCAGGCGTTCGTTGGGTCGGTCCAACCGTCTCGACACCCGAGCATGTCATGTGAGCGAACACGTCCACCGAGGAACCTCGAAAGTGTTAGCTCAATACACGCGGAGGAAGGTTTATCCTTTTTCTACAAACTAACGGACAAATTTCTCGAAGTGATGCATCCCAGCATATAAATTCAAATTTCTCGTATTTATTTAAGTATCTTTAAGACAATTTTTTTTAGTGTTTTGAAACTTGGCCCCTTTCCTGCTGGGTTCTTGCTTAGCTCGCTCCGTCCCTTCAAAAGCGCACTGAATGCGTGTCATCACTGTGTCGCTGTTCGAATTTAAACCAACGGACTAATGCACCCTTGAATAGGCCTTTCAGCCAAGAGCACGGGCAACTGCCACTCTCACGAGTCCTGCAGAGAGATCGCCGTTACTCAACTCTTTACAGCACATTTATACCAACAGAATTACACTTCCCGCCGTGCGTTGCGCACGTTTGCTTGTCAAGAAATCATAAGAAGTAAGAAAAATATTTTTAAGTGACTGATTAGTGATATTTCGCGAAAATATTTCGAGACAAGATACAGTCCAAAGCACTGTAGGGTCGTCCAGCTTCTTTGATTGNGCCAGGCGTTCGTTGGGTCGGTCCAACCGTCTCGACACCCGAGCATGTCATGTGAGCGAACACGTCCACCGAGGACCCTCGAAAGTGTTAGCTCAATACACGCGGAGGAAGGTTTATCCTTTTTCTACAAACTAACGGACAAATTTCTCGAAGTGATGCATCCCAGCATATAAATTCAAATTTCTCGTATTTATTTAAGTATCTTTAAGACAATTTTTTTTTAGTGATTTGAAACTTGGCCCCTTTCCTGCTGGGTTCTTGCTTAGCTTGCTCCGTCCCTTCAAAAGCGCACTGAATGCGTGTCATCACTGTGTCGCTGTTCGAATTTAAACCAACGGACTAATGCACCCTTGAATATGCCTTTCAGCCAAGAGCACGGGCAACTGCCACTCTCACGAGTCCTGCAGAGAGATCGCCGTTACTCAACTCTTTACAGCACATTTATACCAACAGAATTACCTCTTCCCGCCGTGCGTTGCGCACGTTTGCTTGTCAAGAAATCATAAGAAGTAAGAAAAATATTTTTAAGTGACTGATTAGTGATATTTCGCGAAAATATTTCGAGACAAGATACAGTCCAAAGCACTGTAGGGTCGTCCAGCTTCTTTGATTGGCTAAAAAATGTTCTGGCCCGTGTTAACCGTTTGCGCACGAATCACGAAGGTTCAGTGTCGGAGTTACTTAGTCCTGAGTGGCTTGGTCAAAGACGGACACGGCACCAGCAGCCAATGGAGGTATAACAACAGCTGAGGTGTGTATATAGTATTGAAGTCTACTGTGTGCTCCGATTTTTACGCGAAAAGTCACTGGCCCCACTGATTAGTAATAACTTTTTCGCTTTTACTTTTGAGGTTATAACTACAGTAAATTAACAGGAGTGTTCAAATTTAAGAGTGCAGACTTCGCCACAAGGTGGTGCGAGGAAATCCGCGGTACTGTAAGTAATNAACAGGAGTGTTCAAATTTAAGAGTGCAGACTTCGCCACAAGGTGGTGCGAGGAAATCCGCGGTACTGTAAGTAATGAAGGGATCAAGGAACTACCTCGCGACTCGTGAAAGGGTCTTCGCACTTTTCCAGTTCGAAAGCCAAAAAACCCGACATCTTATACATTTACATCCAAACTCTTTTAATTTTTTTTTATTTTTCTGTATTAAAATTTTGTTTTAGTCATATTTTCACAACTGCACACTATAACTTAATCCTCTACTACACGTGAACGCGTGAATGAGAATAATGATAAATGATCCAGTTATCCTCAAAGATTGGCGTATCTCACAAGCAGCAGTACTAACGTATTATGTAGGCTGTTCGCGGTAAAGTGAGCACTTTTGAGTCCCTAGTTACTTTTTTAATTCAGTCATTTTTTTATCCTTTAACCACCTTTTCAAATAAATATTGCCGTGTGAGTAATAAACACACTGCGTAGATTCCACCGCGATCAAAAGTTAACGTCTAAGGTTAAAATAAAATATATTTATTTACTATTATTCCAAATGGGAAGGCTTTCAAAAGTGCTCACTGTACCGTGAATAGCCTATAACTAGGGCCAGTGGCTTGTGGCGTAAAAATCGGAGCACTCAGTAGACTTCAATACTATATACACACCTCAGTTGTTGTACCTCCATTGGCTGCTGGTGCCGTGTCCGTCTTTGACCAAGCCACTCAGGACTAAGCAACTCCGATACTAAACCGTCGTGATTCGTGCGCAAACGGTTAACACGGGCCAGAACATTTTTCAGCCAATCAAAGAAGCTGGACGACCCTACAGTGCTTTGGACAGTATCTTGCCTCGAAATCTTTTCGCGAAATATCACTGCCCCTACCTATAACAAATTTTATACCCACTTCTCCCTGACTAAGAATAAAATCCTATTCTATACTGGCGTGGATGGAAAAACTATGTAATAACTATTTATTTGAGAGAAATATGTGGAATTTGAATTGTTCGAACATATACATAGAAGGCCTGTTGATCCTTAAGTTTATATTATAGACAATACTATGATTGGCAACAAATTCTGCCGTCGCCGCAAGAATATTTTATTGATTGAACTGTATATTATGTTTAGACATAATTGTAAGTTCTAGGCTCAGAATTAAATTTAACTTTTTCATTTCCTACGCTTGGAAAAAATAAAAAATAAAATACATTTCGTTTGAACTATTTTTGCGAGTTTCGCACAATTATTTTCGCTGGAGATATTAAATTATTTTGAATTTTGAGGTGTAGCTTTTATACCTTTAGCCTTTTCAGTCACGTTGTCCACAATCGTGGACGTGTTGCATGTGACGGGTTTTTATGTCCAGCACTGTAAGCTAGGAATCAGTACCCAATGCTTTGAGAGTCTTCTGTGACGGGTTATCTTATTCGTACAAGTTATGCACTTCGTTTATGAATGGCTGATGGTAACGTCTTTGAGCAAGTAGCACGTTGTTCACTGGTTGCAGAAAGTATAACACACACAANTTATGAATGGCTGATGGTAACGTCTTTGAGCAAGTAGCACGTTGTTCACTGGTTGCAGAAAGTATAACACACACACACAAGTACAGTGCGCATAAAAATAATTCTCGATTGCAACACTTTGGCTCACGAATTAATACGTGACTGAGCGGGTTAGTTATATTTTAGTAAGCAAAGAAAACGGATAAATCCTTATTTAATTCTGAACATAATTCAGTTGTACCATTTAACTTATGGTTTTGTTGAACTTATTGAATTAGCAGTGTACTTAAGGCGCTTTTTTCGCGTTTGAGGATCAGAAGCTCGGGAACGATAAGGGCGACACTGCCACGCGCATTAAGTGCGCTATCGTGTCTACGTGCAAGGCTCTGAACTGGCGTGCAGTGTTCTCGTCGTGTTGCGTCTACCCATGGGACTTTAAAAGAGGTGACCTTATCATTTTATTGGTAGAAAGTCTGTAGCACAGTTCGATATATCGTAGTTTCCCCAGTGTTCGGATAGTATCTTTTAAGACGCACCAAGCTGTCGGTAAAGGCCGTTTTTAACGCTGTTGCAAGGTTCTAAAATAATATTTATAAAATGCGTACGATCTTAAAGTATAGTATATTTGCGGTTTCTTCACACTTTTTGAATTAGATCTTTGAAAAATCACTCTATGTATGATGCGTTTGGTTATTTCCTAATTAGGCTATGTCATGTATCACAAACGTTTTATACTTCTGTTAATATAAAAGAACACGGAATTACCCTGTTTTCGGTTNTAGGCTATGTCATGTATCACAAACGTTTTATACTTCTGTTAATATAAAAGAACACGGAATTACCCTGTTTTCGGTTAAATTAAAATTGTATTTATATTTCGTCTAAAAATGATCATATTTCAATTATAATTCAAATGAATAAACAACAGTGAGAAAATACGTGTGTTGGTAATACCTGGTAAGACATAGTTCTCATGCAAAATATTATTACACCAAACGTGCACGGACGCGGTGCGTTGGTCCCTTTGGTGTAATTTTCTAGACTTGGTTATTTATTTGCACGAGGCGGGGGAATGCCCTAGAAACAGAAGCCAAGCAGGGCTTCAGAAAAGTTGGAAGTAACCGTTAATGGACTATATACTATTTGATTCTCATCTGGTGTATATTTGTTTTCGTAGGTAAACACGCTGGGGTCACGTTTAACAGTTTTGTAAAAAAAAAAAAAAGAACGGATTTCAAGTGGCAGGTGGGAGACAGCCTTAATAACCCGAGCCAGACATTTGTTTGGTGATATTCAAGCAAGCACTTTCCTCTCGGAGTAGTTTCCCGTAATGGAGCACCGTGCTGTGGAACCTCGTGGGCGGCGCGGCCCACACGCTGAGTGACCTACGTGTCCCTTCCGCCGCCCGACTGGCTCAATGCTATGTGGGACATCAGACGTCGTCCACCCACTACCTGGTAAGTGTGCTGCGTAGTCTTAAATAGCTTTCAACCTGCACGCGTGGGCTGGCCACCAAACTTAAATAATCCTCGGCGCCAAGACCACGACGTTTCCAAGAATCACCTGCAATTGCCTCTAACGCACGGGAGGAAGGAAAATAACCAGGGTATTAATTCCGTATGCACCCACATCTCCGATATTTTACACAACAAAAAAATACCAACAGGGTAGTGATTTTACCTGTATTTATTACTTGCTAGTACAAGAAGAAAATTTATAAAACTTTAAACCCCACTTAGCCAATTGGCCATCCGAGGCGGTGTCATTATACAATACATTTCAAACAAATTTCACACAAAAGAATTTATGGGGGTTGGAAATAGATATTAAGAAGAGGAAATGGTTAACTACTTGTACTCTATAACTTGCTAGTACAGGCCGTTAATGGTAAAATAAGCACTTTTCAAATCCACATTTGAAGAAAAGAATAAATCACCGCCGGTTAGCTGCATATGTGCTGCCATGTGCTCAGGCATACAGGCTCCAAGCTAACTTGGCTAAGTTGGCGGCGTTTATAGTATAGCAGTTCAAGCACGTGGTGTTGTATCGCGAGTATGCTGTTTACATTTTCGACAAGTAGAGTTCGTGTTTTATGCTTTGTGCAATGTGAAATCACCCGTCTGAATCGAACTGGGGGGAAAAAAGGGGGAGGGGTCAAAGTCTGCCTCACTCTTCCACGCATTAGACACCTAAATCCCCACACCCCAACTGTATACATACATTACATACTGGTTGTTTCGGCGTGACAGAATTGAGACGGGGGGCTTGGAACTTATTTTGTTGGCTGGCTAGAATAGTTCGATAATGCCTTGGCATACAACAAACGTGGCCGCAATAATGGCACGTGAAATGCGACCTGTTTGATCGGTGCTGGAGAACAAGCCCTCGAAGTACTAGGTATCCAGCCTCCGCAGGTGCGATGAGGATGTAACCATGGCAACGAGGTCGGCCGCGGTGTCCCGCTGTCGCCGCCTCCCTCCGACGTGACGTAACGAACCCGGCGCCCAGCTCTGAGGCAGGACGACGTCGGCTTCCGCTCGAGCGACGTCCCCAACCAGCACGGGACAAAAGGCGCGCAAGGCCGTCATTTTGTTCACGTGGCTACGTTAACGTTGATGTATCCCCGCAGAATAATTCCCATCGAGCCTGAACCGATATAAACTGCGCCACAAACTGCGCAACCCATAAACAAGGGCGTGAGCCACCGAGCAAGAAAGAACAGTTGCCCACCGGGCTCACGCCAGCCGACGCCATATTGCGACGGAGAGAAGCGATCAGCTGTTCGCACAGAGGCAGCCTCGACGCCGTCAAGCACCGGACGAAGCGCGCGATACGCCCCCACTTAGCGGCGAACCATTTAAACACGACATTCTTCAAACTACGCCTATAAAGCAGTATATGCAAATATATATCAAATATCAATCTAAATAAATTACCAATAAAAAATTATGACGTTCCAACCGGTTGGGAAACCAGCAGCGTAAATATTATACTATTAATTCAGAGTCTGTAAACGTTCCCACATCACAGAGCCTGTTCGGTAAAACCAGGAGTGCCAACATTTGCATTTCATCACTAAAGTCACTAAAACATAACAGATTTATGCCCCAAACAATTTCACGTTTCCACTTGACTGTCGTGTNATTTCATCACTAAAGTCACTAAAACATAACAGATTTATGCCCCAAACAATTTCACGTTTCCACTTGACTGTCGTGTGAATACAGACATTAGACCCATAGCTATGTAGATTTTACGTGTAGCGGAAGGACACAAACTGAAGAATAAAGTAGATCTTAAAGGCTCCGCCTACCTGGCGCTTGAATTGCGTTGCATTGTTTTTGAAATCCGTGTTTTTTTTTTACCAGACCATTAAACGTGCCCCCATGATACCAACGTACGACAAGAAATCACACTTCAGGCGAGGTACNATTTCATCACTAAAGTCACTAAAACATAACAGATTTATGCCCCAAACAATTTCACGTTTCCACTTGACTGTCGTGCGAATACAGACATTAGACCCATAGCTATGTAGATTTTACGTGTAGCGGAAGGACACAAACTGAAGAATAAAGTAGATCTTAAAGGCTCCGCCTACCTGGCGCTTGAATTGCGTTGCATTGTTTTTGAAATCCGTGTTTTTTTTTACCAGACCATTAAACGTGCCCCCATGATACCAACGTACGACAAGAAATCACACTTCAGGCGAGGTACNTTTTTTTTTACCAGACCATTAAACGTGCCCCCATGATACCAACGTACGACAAGAAATCACACTTCAGGCGAGGTACGTATAATACTCCCAATACGTCATGTACATCATAAATACTATTCCCGAGCCCTCCGACATAGATAAGAATGGCTTTTTCACACTGCTGTATCTCGTAATATACTGGTTGGAAACATGGGGAACTTTTACGGGGACCTGCACTGAACTTTGCTACAGACTTCCCACCGATAAAATGATAGGGTCGCCGCTTGAAGTCTCATAGGCACACGCAGCACGACGAGGACACTGCACGCCGGTTCAGCGCCTCGCGCGTAGGGGCGAAGGGGCATCAGGCGCGCGTGTGAGTGTAGACCTTATCGCTCCCGCGCTTTCCTGCCTCAAACGCGCTTAAAACCTTCAAGTAGCGGCGCCCTTCAGCGGGACTTTCAAAAGTGCCCATTTAACGGTGAACAGCCGGTGACCAGTTTTATTCACCGCATTACCCCCGAAGACCGACCACCGCCGTCGACATGGTACCCAATACAATTTGCTCCTCCCTCGTGAACCACCTTTGGATAAAGCAGAGCATTCGAGAGAAGACTGGTTCTGCCAGAGCCAGGAACTCGGAAGGCAAACGCGCGGAGGAAATTATAGCAGTACAAGAGCGCTGCGAGAAGTAAAACTACATGCAGTATTACATAAATTTAATAAATAAAGTACTAGAACCCCTTCTATTTTTTCTTTTTTACATTTTATTTTAAAATAATATGAGATTCATCCCGGCAGTTCTATCTCTAAGCAAATGTTTTCCAGGCAACGGGAGATCATGCAGAACATTTGAGAAATTTCAAGGATTTTTTTCTTGTTGGTATGCCACTTCAACGAATTGTGTAGGACCGGTGGCCGAGTTACGCCGATCATCGTAGTGTGATTGCGCCAGTGGCGAACACAGGCACCCATTTTTCGTATGGGGCGATCGCAAGCGCGGGGGACTTTTTTTTAGTGGGGAGGGGGAAAGGAATTGCTATAAAAATTAGAGACTTGCTAATGGCCACCTGTAAATTGAGAGGTCCGGTGATTTCTCACCCAGAATTTTTTTTTGTTTTCAGAGTTAACATTTTAGCAGTAATTAAACTTACTTGACCAAATCATGCGCGTTCCTGCGGCGTTAATCAACTTTTTGAGCCGAAGTGTGTAAACGAGGCTATACATACAATCAACATTTTATTTAGCTGAAATAACATTGNAATCAACTTTTTGAGCCGAAGTGTGTAAACGAGGCTATACATACAATCAACATTTTATTTAGCTGAAATAACATTGAACTTTTTACAATTACATTTTCATCTTGCAAAAGGCAAGCAAGGCAGGGAGGTTACATACGTTATTATATGGCGATAACCATACAAAAGTTCGTATTCTCGGAGTAGGCGATCGCCCCCACCCCTACAATTTAAATAATGACTGCTGGATCTTTTATGGCTTTAAAATATGGTAGTGTCTGTTCATTGTAAAGTGAGAACATTCGAAATTAGCATCTCTCCTTTTTAAACAGCGCGAGAAGGGACAAATGCGGCTATCTTTAAAGTTAGGGGGGTGAGGGGAAGCTGTCAAGTGATCTTCCGGCGACAGAAAGCCTGGAGCGTGGGAAACGACCGCCGACCTGCAATGTAGCAGGAAATGGCACGTCAGGAAAGAGAGTGCCGCATGTGCTTTAGTGTGAAGCAGAACCCTTCTGTAACTGCTTTCAAGGCGTCGTGGGAAAGTGGCATTGCAAGCAGGAAAACGTAAGCGAGAACGAGAAAAATCCAGGATGGCAAACCCAGCTTGCAACTGAGTCACTGTTAAAGCAGTTTTATTTTCACTCTCTTGCTATAATGGTTGAGGGTTAGTGTTAATTTTATGGGCACCACTCATGTTAATTTTCATGAAAACAGTTTTGAGGATGAGATTGTCTGCCACTTTACATAAGGTGCAAATGACATTTTTCGAACTTTTCCACTTGTGGATCAAGTTCACATAGAAAAGTGGCTGGGAAGATCACATAGATATACGCAAATAAATTTTAATACGTCTGNCTTGTGGATCAAGTTCACATAGAAAAGTGGCTGGGAAGATCACATAGATATACGCAAATAAATTTTAATACGTCTGTGCACAAATATAAACATGGGCATGTGTACCCAGAGGAAATAAGTACACTCTGATCTTCAGTGTCCGACTATTTAATGAAAACTGAAGTACAATGGCAAATTAATCAAGTAGAGTAAATACCATATAAACACAAATAAAACATGTGCTTAACATTTAATTACCATTTTGCCTTCGGTAACCCCGAAAAAAATATGCTGTAAATGGCACACGAATTATATATACGTATGTGTTATTAAAACCATAAAAAAAATTTGGAAAATGAGTTTATTCTGTATCGGTGGCAACTGTAATTAAATCATTGGTGTTTTTTTTTATAAGCGACTTTATTACTAAACGACGTAAATCAGAGGCATGACAGCATTGTGTGTTTGAAGGCGGAAGGATTAGTTTACGAAAAGAATTTCAGGATAAAAACGTTTACTTGTTTACCGGCATTTGCGGACACCTCTATTGCCTTCCCACAGCATCTTGTAAAACACATATAAAATGAAATGTTCTGTGAGATCCAGTAGGAAACTTTTTTGGTCTCCTTCTGTTTCATATTGTTTTATTCTTATACATCACGAGATAACACTGGTTTTNCCAGTAGGAAACTTTTTTGGTCTCCTTCTGTTTCATATTGTTTTATTCTTATACATCACGAGATAACACTGGTTTCGGTATTTATTTTAACAAAATTTAACGGCTGTACGTGAAAAAAAAAAATTATGAATTACCGGAAGCATTTGATTCAGGTACATCGCTATTGTTTACAGAGTTGAACAGGCTCATGGCAATAANAATTATGAATTACCGGAAGCATTTGATTCAGGTACATCGCTATTGTTTACAGAGTTGAACAGGCTCATGGCAATAATGATTTCAAATATGGCGGAAGAATAATCAATGGACATACACTGAAGAGCCAAAAAANTGGCGCAACCCAATTAATTGTTTGTATAGGGACAACGAATCATTTTGTTGCTGAAACCACATTATCTAGTTGTTCTTATTTGGTTGCCCCGAACAAAGATTTGGTCGGTATAACTAAAGATTTATTTGGCTCTACGTACATTAAATAGTTAGGTGCGACCGAGATACGAGCCTTGATCAGCGGCGTCCGAACGCTGAGCTACAGCAACCTCAGATAAAGAGACTACGCAAAAATTTATAATGCTCTTAAATACATACTAATTCAAATACTGGACAACGTGCGCAAATAAATATTTCAAGTTTTACAGCTTTACTTTTTTAGTTTTCTGCTGAACTTGTTTTATTAGGGTGTTTATATAATTATTAAGCATCAATAAATGCACTAACAAACACTGTTACTGTCGCAATTGCTACAAAAAAATTTTTTTAACTAATTTTTTGAGCTGTATTTTTGAACGAAGGCAAACAAATGAGTGGCGAAACAAATATATACAATTGATTCAAACAAACCTTTTTGTTGACGTTGGGGCAACTAAATATATATTTTTGGCACTATGCAAACAAATATTTAGTTGGCTGTTCTCTGTATACCTTACATTGACTACACCGAGCCAACTGGTATCGTCTTTCCCTCAACGGTCGCTCAAAGCGTGGAAGCTGCTACTGCGGAGTTTTAATTCGCGAACTGCTGAATGGAATTGGTATAAAATTTATTTCGTTATTTCACAACTGACCCAAAAAATAACTACGACCCTAGTTAACCTTGTTAACCTTTGTGACTATGTTGCGTGTCGAATGAATTGGCCATTTAAAGACAGCTGCAATCACACGAGACCTGAGCATAAAGTGCGGTTATGTAAGAAGTGTGGGTTTCATATCAGTAGTAAGGCTTCAAAACATGTAGACATCTAGGCTGCATTTTATTTGTCGTTTTAAGATAGCGATTCTTGCTATTAATTGTAATTTTTTTAATTTACAGATATATTAATAAGTGAAGTTGGACCGAAATCAGAAATGTTAATAAATCATCTGACCTAATTGTAATCATTTTAAATTATTAAAATCTTAATAAATAAGTGCACACATGTAACTAACTTGATAGCCAACTCATATATTCAGAGACATTAATTATGATATGTCACTAGTTCTTCATTATCAGCTACATACAAACTCGTTAAACGAAGTTGAAAGAAAATACTGTGCTCGAAAAACAAAATGCCGTGAAACAGTTACGTTGGCGTCAAATTCTATCTAATGGGCCCGACATGGAGGAAAATAAGGGGTCAAAAATAGTGTTGAGCTTAGCTTTGTGTGAAGTACCATCAAGTTTTACAACTTCGTACGTGCAAACAGGTTTTCATAGCCTTTATTAATTATGACTTAGACAAGCACCAAACTTAAGTTTCAATGTAAATCGGAGTATACATTGCTAAAGAAGAAAGACAGGTTTCTTAACAGTGCAATTACATTTACACTATTAAAATACAGGCAAAAAAAATTGATACTGCCGTTGTGAAAGTTTTTCAATACGGTGCTTGTAGAACGTAGTTCTGAAAATGGACGCAAGGAAGGCCTACAACAAAAACACGTGGTGGATAAAAAACCTNGGTGCTTGTAGAACGTAGTTCTGAAAATGGACGCAAGGAAGGCCTACAACAAAAACACGTGGTGGATAAAAAACCTAATGTAAGGTCTACTTTTAAAAATAAACAACATCTGTACATTTGCTCACCTTGGAAGAATAAGGGACCCTTTCCCCTCTTGGTGAGCACTATTCTCGTAAATCCATCCATCACACCGTTCACACGACACACGCATGTACAGGGCACAAGGCAATATGGCTTCTCGCTTCCCTCTCGCAACTTCCAGCAACGCTAAGCGCATGCGCAGATGACGAGTCTAATTTTGTGGTCGCAGCAAAATGTTTTGTCGTCGGCAGCATGAGCGCCATTGCTCTTAACCAATTTCGTTGGAGGTTTATAAGTGTATATAAGTACGTATGTATATATATNGCAGCATGAGCGCCATTGCTCTTAACCAATTTCGTTGGAGGTTTATAAGTGTATATAAGTACGTATGTATATATATGTATATATATGTTTATATATACAGGATGATTCTAAAATCGTGGGACAAACGTTGAGGGGTGGTAGAGCTTATTAAAACAAACAATTATTGTATAGGAATCTATGAGCGCAAGTGACGCGTTGAGGCACAAACACAAAAACATAACACATTAACGGAAACATAACATGTTCATTAGCAGCATACTTAACGAGTGATTCCGTACAGAAAATGTTAAAACAGTTGTTGGAAATGCATCCACCAACAGTCACGCATGCTTGGCGACCTCTACATATGGCGTGATTGGCTGACAATGGTGGCGTGCGTGAAATACCCGGCGTATTTGAATCTGTTCGCCAATCACTTCACCGACGCTACCAAGCTTGCATTACTGTCGGTGGTAGCAATTTTGAGCAATTATTATAAACATTGCTGTAAAAAGGCATTTAGCGGCGACGTTGTAAATAAACAATGTGTTGCATTTCATGTGTTATTTTTGTGTTTGTGCCTCAACGCGTCACTCCCGCCCATATATTCCTATACAATAATTGTTTGTTTTAGTGAGCTCTACCACCCCTCAATGTTTGTCCCATGATTTTAGAATCATCCTTTATAGAGAGAGAGAGAGAGAGAGAATGACTTTGGTACTAGTCAATCTACGTGGTAGTGAGCCCAGAATGAGCTGCTTATNGTGAGCTCTACCACCCCTCAATGTTTGTCCCATGATTTTAGAATCATCCTTTATAGAGAGAGAGAGAGAGAGAGAGAGAGAGAGAGAGAGAGAGAGAGAGAGAATGACTTTGGTACTAGTCAATCTACGTGGTAGTGAGCCCAGAATGAGCTGCTTATTAGCTGCAATAACATTTCGCCTTCGGAAGCTTTGACAAAACCGGTTTTGTAACCACTACAATGTTTTATATCTTATTGCAATACTAGCTTTTACCCGCGGCTTCGCTCGCGTAGTTACAGTAACAAACTTATACGGAGAAATAACGGTATTTGTTAGTAGACAGACACTGATCATAAACACAGGACAGAGCACTAAAGATGTAATTTTTTGGTGCTAGAATAGCTCTTTTACTTTCTTTGTAGATCTGGGTAAACGCTAGCAATCAGTTCCGTATCACTCTGCACCAAATTACTAAAATCCCCCGTTAGTGACACAGCCCTCGGCATCTGTTTCTAACCGCCCATCTCCAATATTTAATAGTGTATCAGCATATAGAGGTGCACTCTCATATTTGTCGTCAAGCTGAATTTCTTGACATTTGCCCATAAGCTTGATGACTTGAGACAGGCTTTGATGTCATCTGCAGGTGTGCCCCTCTGAATCACCGGTAGAGTTTGGCGGAAGTCACCAGCCAGTAATACAACCATTCCTCCCATAATGTCTGTATTGTTTCGTATATCCTGTAGAGTTCGGTTTAGGGCCTCTATCGCTTGTTTGTGTGACATTGTACTTTCGTCCCACACTAACAATTTACATTGACGCAGTATTGTACCCCGAGTGCTATTTTTACTAAAAAAAATTTCCTATGGGAATGATATATTTTTTCGGGATAAAAAGTAGCCTATGTCACTTCCCGGCCCTCCAACTATCTCTGTGCAAAAAATCACGTCGATCCGTTGCTCCTTTGCGACGTGAAAGAAGGACAACAAACAAACAAACGAACAAACGCACTTTCGCATTTATAATATTAGTTAGGATTTCTTCCTTGTTGGCACATTTATCAGATTGTTGTTTGATACATCACAAAAGTTTAAAAATTCTGTGAAGCTATATTTTTTGGCCTCTTGAACTACAGATGTTAATATCGGAAAAAAATATCGATATTATTAATATTTGTTATTTATAAAAGTATCGTTTTACAAAACGATAAATCGAAAAAAATACATATATTTTCATTACATAGGAATTTGTTATTTTATATATTTAAGGACTTAACAAATGTAAAATTGCTTATAATATTACATATTGAGAAGATGAAACATTGCAAAAAGATGTGGCGCCTGTTTATAATGCATGCTGCTTATTAAGATAGCATTTTAAAAATATTTATTTCCGATACCTGGAAAAACATATTGATTTTGATAAAATATCGATTAAATATATCGACAATTTATATCGATATATTGTTGATACCAAACTATCCTGCAAGCTCGGCGCGGCAACCTCATAATGTTATTGGCGGAAACAGTGTAGTACATTTCAATGCAGGGCCCTGTGCAAGTTTCAAAAACACTTACGTAAGCTTTTAGAAATATAGCAGCTTCAAAATGGGTTTTTTTTTTTTTGCCTTGTTGACGGGCTTTATGAAAATGTTTGTAACATGCGAGACGTCCCAATGTGATTTCCTGTTCGAATGGAAAACAGATAGCTAACACGTGTTACTTCCAACCTTCTTGCAAACAGCTCGCGCCCCAGTGGGCGAACTCCTGTCGACCGCTTGAAAGTACAGCGTGTGGGCGCCGACTGTCGAGTGAAGCACCAAACAAAACCTCGCTTCTGCTTGCGATCTGAAACTTTTGTTGTGATGACTCAGCACTGTTACTCGGGATATTTGTTTACACGGCGTGTTTGGCCGTGAGGGGCGGGGCGTGTGACTTGCATTCGGCAGCTGGCGAGAGTTCAATCCTGCACAGATGAACTGGAGTTGTTCTTCACAACTGGCTCATATCGCTCCTGTCTAAGCCAATTCTGTTCAACTTACAAACATTACTTCTAAATAGTCTTTCCTCCCGTAAAAACATATTTAATTCCCACAGTTTTTGCGTCATGGCATGTCANCCTGCACAGATGGACTGGAGTTGTTCTTCACAACTGGCTCATATCGCTCCTGTCTGGGCCAATTCTGTTCAACTTGCAAACATTACTTCTAAATAGTCTTTCCTCCCGTAAAAACATATTTAATTCCCACAGTTTTTGCGTCATGGCATGTCAGAATCAAAAACATATTAAATGTTTTTGGGACGTACAAATAAAATAAACGAAAACATTTAACGCAAAACATAACAAGGCTGACTGAATGGTAACGTCTTAATTTATTTTAAGGCCTGCTTAGCAAAATTAATTTTTACAGAAAAAACATAGAATACTACAAATTTGAAAAAATGCAAACATTTCTTTACTTTCAGATATATTTAAATATAGCAAAACATTTCATGGCGTGATTTTGAAGATAANAAATGTTTTTGGGACGTACAAATAAAATAAACGAAAACATTTAACGCAAAACTTAACAAGGCTGACTGAATGGTAACGTCTTAATTTATTTTAAGGGCTGCTTAGCAAAATTAATTTTTACAGAAAAAACATAGAATACTACAAATTTGAAAAAAATGCAAACATTTCTTTACTTTCAGATATATTTAAATATAGCAAAACATTTCATGGCGTGATTTTGAAGATAACTATGAGAAATGAGATAATTCGCTATTAAATAGGTGCTATGAGTTAATTCAAGAAATCTAAGCCGTATAAATACGTAATATTGCATTTTAAATTACGATAACGAAATTGTAACAGTGGTTTCTTCGCGCATGACGAGATGCATNACAGAAATGAGATAATTCGCTATAAAATAGGTACTATGAGTTACTTCAAGAAATCTAAGCCGTATAAATACGTAATATTGCATTTTAAATTACGATAACGAAATTGTAACAGTGGTTTCTTCGCGCATGACGAGATGCATAGCAGCGTAGTGGCACGAAAGGACAACACATCAAATTTAGTCTATTCATTTCACATTACAATAAACACAAACTTTAAAATTCACGTCCCGAATACGTATTATGTACCAATATCTAAAACGGGAATTTAACGTACAAAAATTGTTGTAACTTATATCTAGCGAATAGTTCAAAAGTTTTATATCATAATAGGTTGTATTAANCGTAACTTATTGACGCCTGCGGCGTCCCTATATTTTATTCGTCCGTACCACGCTCTAACGAAGCTCGCAGGCGAACGACATCANTGTAACTTATATCTAGCGAATAGTTCAAAAGTTTTATATCATAATAGGTTGTATTAAATTAATTTTTTGGACAATGCGGACCAAAGTAAATAACGTGTCTATTTGCGATGCTGGCTCTACAAAACGTGAGTTCGCGCGCACGCCATACGATTGTAGACTGTTCATGGGTGAACTTAGCAATTCTGAAAGACCTGCTTCAGATCTGCTTGCACGCGCATCGTGTATCCTTCGACAACGTGGAATATCAACATTGTCGTGGGCCTCATCACTTTAATTGTTAAAAAAGAAGTAAGTATTTTGTAAATAGGCTAATTCTTAAAGACCCTTACACGCGATCAAATTTTTCTTCAAATCATCTTCAAGTTTTATCGAATTCAATTCAATTGGATGCTATATGACGTCATAGAAACGTCATAATCACTACCATTTTCTCTTTCAATTTCTTGAATGTCTCGTTTTCCTTCAAGATTTTCGTTTGGAACATGTTCTATATTTTTTTGAACCCAAAATTGCAATCGCTTTATTGCAGTTTTTCTGACAGTATTAATGGAAGTAAACTCATAATGATAGAGTTGTGTGCGCGCACTTAAAGTTTTTACAAAATACTGACGCATATTTTTTAAAAATAAAATGTACAATAAAATGAAGAAATTTAGTTGGGGTTTAACCAATTATTTTCGTGTCGTGCATGAGTCGAAGATACTTGTAAAANGTGTTGGCGCCTCACGCCACAGAACAGATTACAACACCTACGTCCAAACCTCAGCTTTGGCAGGTGTCATTATATCTAGCGAATAGTTCAAAAGTTTTATATCATATTAGGTTGTATTAAATTAATTTTTTGGACAATGCGGACCAAAGTAAATAACGTGGCTATTTGCGATGCTGGCCCTACAAAACGTGAGTTCGCGCGCACGTCTTTCTATTGTAGACTGTTCATGGGTGAACTTAGCATTTCTGAAAGACCTGCTTCAGGTCTGCTTGTACGCGCATCGTGTATCCTTCGACCACGTGGAATATCAACATTGCCATGGGCCTCATCACTTTAATTGCTAAAAAGAAGTAAGTATTTTGTAAATAGGCTAATTCTTAAAGGCCCTTACACGCGATCAAATTTTTCTTCGACTCACCTTCAAGTTTTATCGAATTCAATTCATTGAATGCTATATGACGTCATAGAAACGTCATAATCACGGCCATTTTCTCTTTCAATTTCTTGAATGTCTCGTTTTCCTTCAAGATTTTAGTTTGGAACATGTTCTATATTTTTTTGAACCCAAAATTGCAATCGCTTTATCGCAGTTTTTCTGACAGTATTAATGGAAGTAAACTCATAATGATAAAGTTGTGTGCGCGCACTTAAAGTTTTTACAAAATACTGACGCATATTTTTTAAAAATAAAATGTGCAATAAAATGAAGAAATTTAGTTGGGGTTTAACCAATTATTTTCGTGTCGTGCATGAGTCGAAGATACTTGTAAAANCAATAAAATGAAGAAATTTAGTTGGGGTTTAACCAATTATTTTCGTGTCGTGCATGAGTCGAAGATACTTGTAAAAATTTTCTTTGGTATTTTTAAACTGGTTTCATTAAAAAGTTTGTGATAAACTTTCATGTGGAGACTTGAGAACTTATTGAATGCAATTCATTGAAAGGTAAATGAAGTAATTTTTTTAGTTCAATAAATTGAATTCAATAAATATTTAATCATGTGGGATGGCCTTTATTTACCCTTGTATGCATTGAAATTACAGAAAGCAAAATAAATCATTTCAGTTGGCCTATTCACAAAAACTTACCTAGCACTTTCAATTCAACATTACGACATGTGACTACATTTCCCCGTCGTTACCAACTTTACTGGACGCATTCCAGTCAATTTACCCGTTAAAATACATGCAGGTAGGGGCAGTGACATTTTTCAAGGGTTCATCTCAAAAGTACTCTGTGAACCGTGAACAGCCTACACCACCACTGCGATGTCATCGAACTCTGAAAAATGCAATAGAGTAACGAAACACGAGACGTTCCAAATCAGCCCGCGTCCGAGTGAGGTACACACGGAGAAAATTTCTTCTGTGCGAGCCTAATCTTGCGATATGTAATGTTTGTTTAGGCTGTTCGCGATTAATTGAGCACTTTTGAAATTAATTAATGACCCAGGCGCTTATCGAGGGAGCGGCCTACGCACTAAATTAACATTTAACTGAACACGGAAGTGGCGGATGTCAATAATAGCGCAACCAACCCAGCGCAAAAAATCATCAACGCGTCTGTGATTATGCTCGACGATTAATATCATTAAAAGTAATCACGGCCTTAAAACTGTAAATTTAAATAATAAAATTACAATTTTGGGTGGTTTGTGCTTTGCTGGTTTCTGAGTGTGGTGTATGGTATAGTTTATTCGCGATTTCTTTGCAATTTTGTAATCAAACATTTGAAAAATCACTTAATGTATGACATGCTTCGTTCTTTCCTAAATATTACGTGTATCATAATAGTTTTTTTTTACGTCTGTAAACGTAAAAGTATGTTAGTTTTTATAAAATGTATTATTTAACTTAATTACTAACAAATTATAATATTTTTTTAATACTTAATATGAATAAAAACAGGGGGGAAATAGGTGTGTTGGTAATGCCTAGTAAGAAATAGTTCTTATGTAAAAAATTATTAAAGTGACTGCGTACGAATGAGGTGCGCTGCCTTTTGGTGTAATTTTCTAGACTTAGTTAACCTTCGTTTACACGATGCGGAGGAATATCCTGAAAGTAGAATTTGAGCACGGCTTCCGGAAAGTCGGAGGTAACCGTGAACGGACTACATAGATGTGATGTAACGAGTCGAAACTGACTGTCGCAGAGAACGACGGGGGTAAGGCACAATCGCATCCCAGTGAGTTTTTTTTAATGTTGGCGGAGACATCTTAGACTCGTGCACGGGAGACTGCGGTCTCGACGCCTACCAAACGCAGTGAGGGCAGCGATTAGTGGGTGCGAATGAATGACGTTTCACAAATTTCAGGAGCTGTAAAGTATTATATAAAGAGTAGTTTTCTAAACAAAAAAAAATGGAAATGGCGAATCAACAGTTCACAGCCGTGTCATTGCTAAACATCTGAAAATATAAGCAACATAAAAACATAAATTTAGATTTTTTTTTCTTTTCAGTTTATAACAAATGTTCGATGTGATAACCACCACGTGCATTACAAAATATGCGACTAGGAAACATATTAGGTTTTACTCACTGATCGATTCCGCGTTCTAATGGCATTACTTACACAATGCTCTTCACGTACCCCAATATAGAAAAGCGAGGAGGGGTTAAGTCAGAAGGGTGCGCGGGTGAAGCAACTAGGAATACCTGTCTCATCACATTCTTGATTCCGTTTTCTATTTCCAACTTTAATTAATTTTTTTTTTTATGAAAAAGAGTTCATACGAGTGTTCCACAATCATTTTCACGTCCGAAAATTCCGGTACAGGTTACTTAACATAGCACAGGGATATGCAGTACATATATTGTTTTTATTATCACATCGTGAAAGGTTAGGGTCCGCGCACTGAAAGTTCTATGGAGACGAGTGGACGAGGGAAAGGCTGCATGCCAGTTGAGTGCCTTGCGCGTAAAGGGCAACCAGACATTCGAAGCGTGTACACAAGACGCCCTTAGCGCTCCTACACTTCCAGGCTTCGGAAAATACTTCCAGCCAAACAGCGCTGTTCTAACTAGAGGTGGGTTGTGCGTTTCAGGCCGAGAAGTGCGGGAGCGACAAGGGAGACGAAGCCACGCTTATCGAATGCCCCGGCACTCCCACGCAAGGCTTTAAAACTGGCGTGTACACTGTAAAAAAAAATGATGTNGACGAAGCCACGCTTATCGAATGCCCCGGCACTCCCACGCAAGGCTTTAAAACTGGCGTGTACACTGTAAAAAAAATGCTCTGCTTGTTACAAACAATTATTTGGAAACTAGTTGCCAAAGACTTTCTTGTCTCTCTTGAAATGTAATACTGCATATNTGCTTGTTACAAACAATTATTTGGAAACTAGTTGCCAAAGACTTTCTTGTCTCTCTTGAAATGTAATACTGCATATTTACAGCACATTATTTTATAAAACATACAAAACTGTTTATTTAGGTCAATATTTTTTATAAACTTTAAGTTTACATCACTTGCTAGTAAGAACTCTATATAAGTTTCACTTATTCCTCGCTAAGATTGTGAATAATTTAGTCTACATTATTTGTAGTGCTAGAAAAATATCTTTGGAAACGAGTTGTCAAGGAATTCCTTGTACAAACACAGAAATATTTTTACAGTGTAGTGTTCTCGGCGTGTTGCATGTAGCTATGGGACGTTAAGCGGTGGTCCTATCTTTTGAATTGGTGGAAAGTATGAAGCAAAGTTCAGTGCAGGTTCCTATAATTGTTTCGCATGTTTGAGATGAGTATATTTTGAAATACAGCAGTGTGAAAAAGCCGTTTTTAGCTATGTCGGATGTGTTTTTAGAATGTTATTCGCATCTTGTCTGAAGTGTGTTTTCTTTTCATATATCAGTTTAATGGGAACATTGTAAAGTGGATTAATAGAAAAAGCTGTTTTCAAACACACTGCGACGCGATTTAAACGACAGGAGGTGGCGCCCTGAAGAAAGTCAAACTTCTGCGATACTCTGGCCTGATAGGGGGAAAGGGGAACGTATTAGACACCCTCAAAAACAGAAAGTACAAACTATTGCGTAGTCACTTGTGTGCCTGCGCAATGGCGGCACGAGCATTGGTGGCGATTACATGACTACCTTGCGGCGGGACAGGGGGCTAACTCCGCAAATGCGACAAATATTTGTGATGGCACTTTTCAGGAATATGGCGGACGTTTGCCGTCGACCGGCGGGTTTTCTTTTTCCCGGGACACTCCCGTTTCTCTCCCGCAACTTCATTCCGTCGCTGCTGCATGCTCACCGTGCGCACTTCACTTAGCGCAGCGGCGGCTGGAGCCCGCTGACGTGGAAGGCCGCGGGCACGGTGCTGTGGGACGCCGCGACCGCAGTGGCGCCCTGCCAAGATGACCGCGCTCTCCCACCTCCGCCCGCGGCCCACGTCGTCGGCGCGCACCGCCGATCGACAAGTGCTGGGTCATCCCCGGCCGTCGAGCAGAGGCGGCTCGCCCGTCTGCAGGGGGGCACACCTCAGTGCTCCAGGACGCTTTACGACAACAACTGCCCTCGAACGTCGTTCCTAGGTCCCGTCAAGCCTCTCCGACGGCAGAACACCGAGGGCATCGCTTGCCCCGAATAACCCTTGCAAGTGTATAGGTAGGTACAGAGCACGGGAAATGTCTGGAAATACCTCAGAAGGGGTAAGCGGGATAGGGAGTTTGAAAATGTATCAATATATCTCATTTACGATTGTATATCAACGATAAATAGGAAATCGTATATATATGTATCTCAACGATATTTTATAGAAATCAATATATTTTCCCAGGTATCAAAAATTTTAAAATGCTCTTTTAATAAGCTCTGTTTTAAATACAAAAATTGAATTAAAAAATAGTTATTTTTTCTTTAGAAACATATTAANAAAATGCTCTTTTAATAAGCTCTGTTTTAAATACAAAAATTGAATTAAAAAATAGTTATTTTTTCTTTAGAAACATATTAAAAAAAACAGGTGCCACAACTTTCTGCAATGGTTCGTGTCCTCAATATACAATATTCCAAGCAACTTTACATTTGTCAAATCATTTAATACCTAAAACACTAGATTCCGATGTACCGAAAATCGATACTTTTATAAATAACCAATATAAATAATATCGATAATTTTTTTTTCCTATATCAACATCCCTAAAGCGGGGTGCACGTGGCAAGAGGGAAGAGTGAAGCAAAGTGGAGAGGTCTAGGCAGCTCTTAATATCGGGGTCCTGAGAGCCGATGAGGGTGAAATGAGGTGAGTATGGATCAACGCCGGAATGCAATAGCGGGGAAAACGGGAGATTCTCGAGGAAAAAAAACCGCTGACCAGCGGCATCGTCCGGCACGATTCCCACGTGCGAAAATCCGGGAGCAACCCCCGCCAAGAATCGATTCCGGTTCGCCTGGTGGGAGGCGAGTGCTCTAGCCGCTGCGCCACCATGGCCCCAAGAGGAGAAAAGATGCGCGCCTAGCACTGGCCATGGTATCAGCTGTCTCACAAACGTCAGCTGGTGTGTCCTTACTGCTGTTACCGAAGACTAAATACCGGATGTCTGTGGGACGGCGCGTATGCTGTCGGGCCGTTCTGTTTTTTCTCTCGGCTTCAGACCGGTCCGTGACGAGCATTCACTAGCTGGCGCGAGGGAACTCGCGTGCCCAGATGTCTGCCGGGCACTATACTCGGTCTCGTCCACCATCTTGAATTTTCCATGAGTGTGCCAATTTTATTTTAAATTGAATAACTAAATTATAGCACGTTTGCAGTCGCCAAATTTTATCCACACGTTATGGTAACTGTGAAACGGCATAAATCTTCTGACAATTTAAAAATGACGTTGCACTAAATACGTTATAATTTCTTCATAAAAGGTTCAGTATTACAGTTTTTTTCTACAGCATAATATTTGGATTGCCAGACAAGGATAGTTGTAGTTTCAAAATAAGTGTCTTTAAACAACTGAAATCCAGTAATTCAACATGGCGTGTGAGGCAGAAACGTAACGCCTCGTCGACAGTGAGGTCACTAAGAGACGGAGCAAGTTGATCTGAGAAGCTGGATGGGGGGATGAATCGGCCTTGGCCTGCAGTTGAGGAACCATCCCAGCATTCGCCTGGAGTTATTTCGGGAAACCATTGAAAACCAAAATCAGGATGGCCGGACCAGTTTTCGAAAACCTCCTCCCGAGTGCTAGTCCAAAGAAGGTTCACCACTGTGCGACGTCACTCGCGTCCTTGCAAGGGGTGTCGTGATGGGTGGACACGAGACAGTTTTTATTTACGTGTTCGTAGATCGCCCGACACATCCAAGTTGACCCCAGCGTCTGATGTGGCCAACCAGTCCTGCGCCAACTTTTTTTACGTTCAGTGACTGGCTGCACTGCTTTCTGCAAGCAGCTGTGGTCATTTAAATTTGGGTAGCCCTGCTCGTTGTTTTGTTAGCGGCTCCCCCAAATATCCAAGTATTAGAATGCCACAGAGGGGCGCTTGATGGATTTCCAATATTACAGTGCGCAATCGAAAAAAAAAGTAATTTTGATGTGGTGATCCTCGTGGCCGAAGTTCGCTTTAGGTTTTGGGTTTGAATCCTGGTAAAAGTCAGAATTTGTCAAGTACGTATTCTTAAACCCAGCAAGCTTATATGAAAAAAAAAAACAAAAAAAACCCCTAATTTATTTCACTTGGTGGAGGGTGGAGGGATTTTGGAGTATGGAGCGGCACCGGAATGAAAGGTCGGAGAAAGCAGGAGATCCCTGAGAAAACCCTCCAACCAACAGCATCGTCCGGCACGATTCCCACTTGCGAAAATCCGGAGTGGCCCGGCCGGGAATCGAACCCGGTTCGCCTTGAAGGGAGGCGAGCAGGCTAACCGCTCAGCCACCGCGGCCCCCCTATTTAACTTGGTAAAGGTTTCCGGTTGCCTGCAGCTATTTTGCGAGTTCAAGGCCTCGAAAAGCGAGAACTCTTAAGGCGACTCTTGCTCACTCACCACGTGCCTCATCGCCTTTACGCGCAAAGCACTCAAATGGAGCGCAGTCGTTACGTCGGCGACTCACTTGGACGTAACTTCAAGCTGTGGCCCTATAATGTTATGACAAGATAATAAAAATAAAAGTATGTTACGTGTCTAAAGACAATTCTCAAGTTTCTGTATAGACAATTTAGCAGCTAAAACTGACTGAAAACGCCAGTTTCAGCAATTTTCGTACGCGAAAAGGNAAGTTTCTGTATAGACAATTTAGCAGCTAAAACTGACTGAAAACGCCAGTTTCAGCAATTTTCGTACGCGAAAAGGTAATCCTGTGAGTTGAAATGAGAACTTGAAACTTGCCTTTGGGCACGAGATGTATCTTAAATGATTTTCTTGCGTAGAAACCACTACAAAATATCAAACCTTTGTTACATTTTTTTTTTTTTTTTTTCTGAACCTTTGCAACGCACTTTATTCGCCAGCCAGGAGTTATTTTCGCGTTTGATGCTCACAAATTCGGGAGCGATAGGGTCGACACTGCCACGCTCATCAACTGCGACATCGCCACTGCGCGAAAGGCTCTGAACTGGCGAGCATCTGTTCTCGTGGGTAGATGAGTGGAGATATTTGAACGGCTCTTAACACTGAGGGCTTGAGAGCCGACGAAGGTGAAGTGAGGTGAGTATGTAGCAGCGCCGGAAGTCAAGGGTGGGGGAAACGGGAGATCCCCGAGAAAATCCGTCTACCAGCGGCATCGTCCGGCACGATTCACGCCTGCGGAAATCCGGGAGCGACTCCGCGCCGGAAACCGAACCCGGTTCGCATAGGCGGGAGGCGAGTAGTCTGACCACTACACCACCGCGGCCCCGGTGTTCTCGGCATGCTGTGTGTACCTGTGAGACTTTCAGCGGTGACCCTTAAATTTTATTGCCGCCAAGTTTGTAGTAAGATTCAATGGAGACTCCTGTTGTAGTGTCGGTCGTGTGCAGAAAGTCTGGAAAAAGAGTTTTCAACTATGTTGAAGAACTCTAAAATTATACCTATGGCATGAATTATGTCTTGAATATATCATTCAGTCTTCGTCTGGGGCATGTTTTCTTCTATTATCGTGCACTTTTATGCATTTCTCTAAGCGAGCTCGTTTGGTTCTCAAGGTCGGCTTTAGGTTCACAGGTATGACTCACTATCCGCGGGTGCATAGTTTGATTCTACTACGAACAAACAAATTACGCAATGCTGGGTAGAAATAGAACTTACAGAGTTACACTTATTCAGAGATGTTAAACTTGCGCAGGTCAACTAAATAATCAGTTGATTCAAGGGGAAATTGGTAACTTACTTTCATACTACTCGACTTGCAGTGCTATTTTCGCTTGTAGAGAGCCACAAAAACCTGCCATCTGCTTCAGTATCACGAAATGTTTTTTTACTTTTCGCATTGCATATTTTTTTATGCCGAGTACGCTTTATCTTATCCGGAGAAAATTCAGCACTGGAGCCTGAGAAGGACAACTTGACCGGTTAAAACTCCAACACTCCAGATCTAGGCCTTTACCACTGAGCACCCTTTACAANCCTGAGAAGGACAACTTGACCGGTTAAAACTCCAACACTCCAGATCTAGGCCTTTACCACTGAGCACCCTTTACAAGTGAACTTCAATGTATAGGCTTTTCAAGGTTAAATTAGCACTTTTGAAATTAATCTTTGAAAAACGTCACTACCCATCTATGACGTGCATCTTAACAGGCACTATGAGTGGCATGCTTCCTGTAAAGTTGGCAACGATGGAGGGAGAGTAAAGTTTTGTGAACACTGAAATTAATACTTTCGCTTTCTGTTTTTTTTAAATGCATTTCAGTGTAAAAATTATCAAAAATACTGTAAAATATTTATTGTTCTAAATAATAATTTAATAGTTTCGTTTGAAAGACACACAAATAAAGTGGTCTGGCGCACGGCAACGTTAATTTTTCGTATGGCGGAAGAATACACAATATGTATGCAAGTAGATAACAATCAGGGGTTTCAAAAGTTCTCGGTTTACCATGGAAAATATATACAGGCGAAGATGTACTGTAACAGCAATATTTACATGTGACAAAGAACACAATAAAAATTTACGCGTCTGATATCTACCGCCAAAGGCTCTCCACGCACATTTGAAGTTTTGCCGAGTTAAACTTTATACTGTTTTAATATAATATAATAATTTTATTTTATAATTTATTATATTATATATTTATAATGAAAACATATGTGTCAAAGTTGTACTTGTTTTTGTAGTGTTATTGCCCGCGCTATAATTGTGGGACTATAGTAACAATTACGCAGTATAACAGGCTCTACACAGGGGCAGTTATACAAAGACCATGAACTGCTAGTAATGAATAATGCCTGCCATTCAACATTATTTTTACACACGCATTAAAATGAAAGAAAAAAAAACTACACATGTTACAGTGTGGATATCTTTACCAATATTATTTTTGCACTTGTGGAGACCTAATATACCATAATGCTGACTAAATGTTAGGAATTTTATTTTACAAAAATTTGCATGCGTAAATGTGAAATATTTGACGCAATGTATGTTAAATTTAAAGCTTTATTTTTCGCAGCGAAATTCAGTCACTTACTTCACAGGCTCGAAAGTGGTTTCAACAAGTTTTTACGTTCCCGGTTAATGTTCTAGGTTATTGATTTGCATTATATCGTTGCCAGGAGTCACCTAGCTTGAGAACGTAATTTACCACAGATCTTAATGATTAATCTTCAGAAAGATTTTGTGCCTTAACTATTGCAATAGTTTTCGCGGGTGTCTGCTTGTAAAAGTGGAAACAAATCAGCTTACAGTCCTGGGCTCTTTTAATATCTTATCGTCCAGGCGGGCGTATATTTTTAGTGTGGCTGAGAATGGCCTTTGTCCAAGGTTACTAACCACGAGGTGTAGGGTTCTACTACAGGTTCGATCGTCGATGTGTGTGCCTTTTAGATAAAGTTTTAGGTTAATTTAGTGCTATCCGATTCTTGCTTAGGCTTCGGAAAAAAAAACGCGATCGTTAATGGCCCCTATAAAACAATCGAGCTAGGTAGCGCAGTGGTAAATCAGTCGACTCACATTCGAGAGAACTTGACTTTGAATCCGGGTCCGGCCATCCTAATCTCGGTATTTTCATGGTTTTCCGAAATCACTCCAGACGAATGCTTGGGCGGTTCCTTAGTACAGGCCACGGCCGATTCCTTCCATATTCCTGAATGTTTCGTGTTCCCCTACTAAGGCTTTGTAGCCGTTCAGGTGCAATAATATACTAAATAAATAAATGAAAATAAAACATATCGCCTTGCTAAGGCCATGTTTTCAATTGGCTGAGAGAGAGCGCTCTCTCGTGCTCTCGCTCTCGCGACCATGTCATAATGATGTTATGGAGAACGCTCTCCGGTCGTCTCAGTTCGTCGGCGAGAACGCAAAAGAGCGAGAGCACGAAGTTGCTCTCTCGCTGACACACTCTCGCACTCTCTGACCGCGCGCCATTGTTGTTTACGGTTCTTCAGCGTTTGGGTGAGGTTATGGTAGCTTTCCGGGCCCGTGATCTGGTTTCGCGCCTTTTGGCATCAGCTGTCTACGTGACGTCAGAGTGAGTGGTTGTCTCAATTTCACAGAGCAAGAGGGTGAGAGACAGCGAAGTACTGCTCTCGCCAGGTTGTGCGGAAGAGTGCTCTCTCGAAAGAGTACTCTTTAAACTGAGACATGACCTGCATGCACTGAAAGAATATTTTGTAAACTAGTTTTCAAATATATTTTTGTAACACTATAAATAAACTAAAGTAAATTTTACAAAACCGTAATGTGGAATGTGTAAAACTAACCTTGAATTTAAAAATGAAGTGCTGCAGATGCCAAGTTTATTGTAATCATTGAGTTACATAAACAATTTTATAGGTTTTCTAGAATAATGTTTTATAGCTATAGTCCATTCACGGTTACTGCGCAATTTTTTGAAGCCCTGCTAAAGTTCTACTTCCAGGATATTCCTCCACCTCATGTAAACAAAGCTTAACCAAGTCCAGAAAATTACACCAAAAGGACAGCGCACCACATTCATGTGCACTCAGTGTAATAATATTCTGCACAAGAACCATACCTTACTAGGTAATACCAACACACCTATTTTATTATATTAATTATAACTGAAATATTATAATTTATAGATAAAATATAAGTAGAAGTTCAATTTAACAGAAAATAATGTACCTTGACGTTAACACAAGCATGAAACGCTTGTGGTACATCACATATTTAGGAAAGAACCAAATATGTCATACATGAGGCTATTTTTCAAAGATTTGATTGATAAAGTGTGAAGATAACGCGAATAGACTATACAGTATTTCAAGTGTAAAGTTACAAGAAAATCTTTGGCAACTAGTTTACAAATAATTGCCTGTAACAAGTACAGAAATGTTTTACCGTGTGCGGACGGGACGAGAAGGACGAAGCAAGTGGCTGAGGAGGGTGACTGGCGCACGCTTGTGTGGGAACCCCAGCCGGGGCCCAACCCACGTCNCTCTCGCACTCTCTGACCGCGCGCCATTGTTGTTTACGGTTCTTCAGCGTTTGGGTGAGGTTATGGTAGCTTTCCGGGCCCGTGATCTGGTTTCGCGCCTTTTGGCATCAGCTGTCTACGTGACGTCAGAGTGACNGTTATGGTAGCTTTCCGGGCCCGTGATCTGGTTTCGCGCCTTTTGGCATCAGCTGTCTACGTGACGTCAGAGTGACTGGTTGTCTCCCTTTCACAGAGCAAGAGGGCGAGAGGCAGCGAAGTACTGCTCTCGCCAGGTTGTGCGGAAGAGTGCTCTCTCGAAAGAGTACTCTTTAAACTGAGACATGACCTGCATGCACTGAAAGAATATTTTGTAAACTAGTTTTCAAATATATTTTTCTAACACTATAAATAAACTAAAGTAAATTTTACAAAACCGTAATGTGGAATGTGTAAAACTAACCTTGAATTTAAAAATGAAGTGCTGCAGATGCCAAGTTTATTGTAATCATTGAGTTACATAAACAATTTTATAGGTTTTCTAGAATAATGTTTTATAGCTATAGTCCATTCACGGTTACTGCGCAATTTTTTGAAGCCCTGCTAAAGTTCTACTTCCAGGATATTCCTCCACCTCATGTAAACAAAGCTTAACCGAGTCCAGAAAATTACACCAAAAGGACAGCGCACCACATTCATGTGCACGCAGTGTAATAATATTCTGCACAAGAACCATACCTTACTAGGTAATACCAACACACCTATTTTATTATATTAATTACAACTGAAATATTATAATTTATAGATAAAATATAAGTAGAAGTTCAATTTAACAGAAAATAATGTACCTTGACGTTAACACAAGCATGAAACGCTTGTGGTACATCGCATATTTAGGAAAGAACCAAATATGTCACACATGAGGCTATTTTTCAAAGATATGATCCATAAAGTGTCAAGATAACGCGAATAGACTATACAGTATTTCAAGTGTAAAGTTACAAGAAAATCTTTGGCAACTAGTTTACAAATAATTGCCTGTAACAAGTACAGAAATGTTTTATCGTGTGCGGACGGGACGAGAGGACGAAGCAAGTGGCTGAGGAGGGTGACTGGCGCACGCTTGTGTGGGAACCCCAGCCGGGGCCCAACCCACGTCNAGGACGAAGCAAGTGGCTGAGGAGGGTGACTGGCGCACGCTTGTGTGGGAACCCCAGCCGGGGCCCAACCCACGTCAGAATATCCACGATCAACAAGTGCCTGGCCCCACTAAACACTTCCACATCCGCCCACGCCGCTCGCTCTTTAAGCACACGACTCCGCGTTGTACTAGACAAAGAAGCTGCCACGCCGCGCGGGGAAGATAAAAAAAAAAGAAGAAAACTCTTCCTCCGACTCACGGAAGAAGCACTCGAAACCGTGCACCTACGCTTCCGACAGTTCGCTCCCTCTCGTGAGCGACTACAGTGGGTTTCGCCCTCGGATGGCCTCCCGAGACATGAGCTGTGTGCGAATTCAGCAACCACGGACTCTCCTTCAATTGCCCTTCATCTCTCCGTGTGTTATGACCGGGGACAAGCGTTTTTCGCGAAAAGATTTCAAGACCAAAACACTTTTGTTCATATGCACTTTCTTGGGTGGGTGATTTTAAATGTCACGTGCCTCAAGTGTCTGTCCTCGAATCATGGACGTTCAGTATCGGAGTACTTCATTACGATGGGCCCAGTCAAATAAGAACATGTCTTCTCACGTACACACACGGCAGATAACCATAGGAAGTTGTAGTTGTGGACGTAGGATATTGAAGTCTAGCATGGCCATATCAATTTTCGCGAAATACGCCTGTCCCTAGTAATGATTCCTTGTTTACTTAATGACAAAGTATACATTTGTGAATTCAGAGGCTCTTGTTCGTTTCCACCTCGAATTATCTTCTGTCGAATTTCAACTCTGTTTCCGAGGAACTTACAGAGTTGTAAACACNTTGTTCGTTTCCACCTCGAATTATCTTCTGTCGAATTTCAACTCTGTTTCCGAGGAACTTACAGAGTTGTAAACACAGGCAAACGGAAGACTTCAAGCAGCAGAGCGTCGAAAACCAACCAAGGGTTCGAGAAGAGTGGGTGTCGTGTCCTCTTGGCTGAAGTTGACATTCTTGGGCGCTTTCGTAACCTTGCCGTGAATTTTGACAGCAGCAAATACACATCACGACTTTCATGCACGTTTTTCATGTCACGTAACAAGGTAAATTTGGACACGGCCATGTGCNCTTGTTCGTTTCCACCTCGAATTATCTTCTGTCGAATTTCAACTCTGTTTCCGAGGAACTTACAGAGTTGTAAACAAAGGCAAACGGAAGACTTCAAGCAGCAGAGCGTTGAAAACCAACCAAGGGTTCGAGAAGAGTGGGTGTCGTGTCCTCTTGGCTGAAGTTGACATTCTTGGGTGCTTTCGTAACCTTGCCGTGAATTTTGACAGCAGCAAATACACATCACGACTTTCATGCACGTTTTTCCATGTCACGTAACAAGGTAAATTTGGACACGGCCCTGTGCAAACTCTACGTCCTCGTTCAATATTATCGCATGCGCACAAAGTACGTCTGGTTATGCGGCAGTGAGTTTGAATCACGTTCGAAGGGAAGTGGGCTCGAACTGCTCCGCGCTGCAATCCGGGCGCTTTTAACCAAGTGGTTTTTCCATTCCGTTTTTTTAATGTGAAGGTTTTTTTTAATAATTATTTTATATGCTTAACAATCCCTTAAATAAGCTTTTATAATAAGCAATTTAACTTCACATATTTACGTACGAATGTTTTGCAATGATCACTGTGGTCAGTTTCATTCACGTGTGTTAATACTACATGTAGGAAAAAGATAAAGTGTAACAATGCATGCAATAAAATCCCCAAAAGACTAGCGTATTAATTTTCAATGAAATTTGCGTGCATTTTATTTAGAGTCAAACAACGATGATGCTACCTTCTTTGTTTACTCTATGATTTTGTTACTACGCCTGCTATCTTCATACTGTGTGTTTAGAACATTTCTATATTTTATTAAAACCATGAGTTTTCTNCAATAAAATCCCCAAAAGACTAGCGTATTAATTTTCAATGAAATTTGCGTGCATTTTATTTAGAGTCAAACAACGACGAGATTGCTACCTTCTTTGTTTCCTCTATGATTTTGTTACTACGCCTGCTATCTTCATACTGTGTGTTTAGAGCATTTATACATGTTATTAAAACCATGCGTTTTTTTGCAATGGACTGAAGATAAGAGCTGACGTATTTCTTAGTTATTTATGTCATTAAAAAAACTACATTTGGAAAAGAAACATTCTTTGTAATTAGTATAAATTCCGAAGGTGGATCAATAAGTAAGATTCCCGCAGTATGGTTCTTGCATGCGAGGGGAATTAACTTTTTTCCACGTCGTCTACGTAGAAACGTTACGCTTCTTCTTATAGCTGGAACACTACGGGACATTCTCAATACAGTCCGCGTAATCCCATTCGATATCCATTTGTTTTTGAACCCCCAAAGGCAAATGTTTTTGAAAGGCGATTTTAGGATAATACACGTGTACAGGATAATGCCCGAGATAGGCTGGATCAGTAAGTTGCTAATCTCTACAGAGAGCGAATCTTTAAGACTGTGCCACTCTGGAATCGGTGTAAAACACGTCTGGCAGACTAAATACAGACGTATAGTCCATTCACGGTTATTTCCAACATTTCTGAAGCCCTGCAAACGTTCTACTTCTAGGATATTCCTTCGTCTCTTGCAAACAAAGCTTAACGAAGTATAGAAAATTACACCAAAGGGGCAACACACCGTATTCGTGCGCACTCAGTGTAATAATATTTTGCATGAGAACTATTTCTTACTAGGCATTATCGACACACATATTTTACTCAGTTTTTATTCACATTAATTACGAATTAACTTTTGTAATTGATAGATAGAATATAAGTAAAAGTTGGATTTAACAAAAATAAGGACATTTTTGTTAACACAAGTATAAAATGCTTGCAATGCATTACGTATTTCGGAAACAGCCAAGCCAAGCACGTCATCCATAGTATGATTTTTCAAAAGTTTGATTTAAAAAGTGTGAAGAAACCGTGAATGGACTACAGCAGCAAGTGCGCAGTTTAAAAATAAAAATATGACTTTTACATAACGTTATACGTACAAACCGTAGCACATACAGGGGACCTTACTATTGATCCTCTTTCGTTTAGCGACCAAATAACAGATACGTCCGTGGTAATCGATTTGACAACCTCCTAAAAAATTGCTCTTTGAATAACATACATCGAAAATATGGATTAGAAACTCTGAAAGGGGATAAATTAAGTGATTCCTAATGTGGACGAAACACTGCGCAACCGTGGCCATAATAGATTAGCCTGCTCCGAAAAATTTCATTTACTGGCAAAACTCCTTACAAAAATGGTTTTAGAAAATCGGTGGGACTTTATCCGAAATCGGTTGAAGTAATAAGAGGTCAACATTACCCTCCGAATATCCAAGGTTCCCTAAAGTTGTGATGTATTCGAAGGTTATGTGGATTTTTTTTTTTTTTTTTTTCGAGTATGAAAGAAGTAGCATTCCTTACTAAAATAGGATAACATTTTCTAGTTACAAAGTTTCTACTAATTCACCCCACACCTCCCTTTTTTTTTCACTGTCTGTGCCCGTGTCTGTTCCATTCTCACTTAATTATTCATGCATTCCATATATTTGTGATATTCCAGTCGGTCTTCGCCCCACATGCTTACGGTTTAATGCTTGTAGAGGCGCTGTCTCGGTTGTTATACGTTGCCAATGGTTGTGCCATTTCTGTCTCTATTTCTTTATGGCTGATTTTACTTGCTAATTTTCTAAAATGTTCATATTTACTCCTGATGATTTAGTTTTGTACCGCACTTAACATAACGCAAAGATAAAAAAAATTCGGCTGAAGTCT
The DNA here is from genome assembly GCA_002778355.1 of Clitarchus hookeri. NCBI lineage: Eukaryota > Metazoa > Arthropoda > Insecta > Phasmatodea > Phasmatidae > Clitarchus > Clitarchus hookeri. Next base: position 1,070,454 of record NQII01000231.1, read on the forward strand.
CTCACCCTCTGAACCTAAACCTCAGTTCCACAATCTGTGACCGACGAAACTATAGCTGAATAAAATCGCTATTGCGCACAGTGCCGAGGTTATGGGCCCACTTAAGCGTATTTTACAGCTACTGGGATTTAATATACAACGTACTATACCCTCGGACGATTAGAATACGTGATCTGAGCTTCTCAGTCGCGAGAAAGTGAGAAGAGAAGTTGAATGGCCTCATCAATTTACGATGTCGTTTATTTCAACGTGAAATCTGCCGGGCCATTTTCGGATGTATTGCCGTACGAAGGGGGAGTAGTGGATACTAGCTTATACGCGCATTGAAATCTCCACGTTGCCATATTAGTGACTTGAGCAATAATAGCACATGCGGCTTTTGTGATGCTTTAAATTTTGATCGCTTTCCATACACATGTTCAGCTAGAGCTATAAATACAAAGCGTGTTGACACGTTAATGCAACTGTAAAATTAATAATTCTTTTTAATATTGACATTAAAATACCTTCAACATATGTAAATATTAATAGTTTAATCATATATGGCATTGCCTCATGAATATTTAAATGTTATAAGAAAACCTTGTAGGCCCCTACCACCTTCCCTGTTTCACTTTCTTAAGAAACTGTTACACATTCTCTCTCTCTCTCTCTCTCTCACCCCCCCTCTCTTTTCCATACATATCCGCAATGCAGTGTACAAAAAATGTTTTTTTTTTATGTTCTTTGGGTAAAAATCTCATAAAACTACAAAACAGTTATTTCAAATATATCGATAACAAAAGAAATTGAAAACCGCTGATAATGTAACATCAACAAAAAATTGTACTTTGTAGCTATATGTAATTAACTGCCAGAAAAATCTAAAATTATTGCATACAAGCAATATAAGCAGTATACTGTTTAATTTTTCTCAGAAATGTATAACATGTAAAGTAGCGTTTCGAGTCTTATGATTCATTTATTTATTTTTAATCGACCCTTATAGTTAGATGTGTCAAGGATTCATTGATAAATATAAAAAAAAATCCTAGCAAACGGAAACATTTTGAGTAGCCATTATAACAATTGAAACAATTGCATTCACCATGCTAAAAATAATTATTTTAGACCCATCTTAGTTACATGTTCTAGATTTAAATAAAACTAAAAAAAAAAAAAAAAAAAAAACAGTAAAAGAGACGACACCCAATATTATTTTTTATCAAGTTATGTTTATATTTGATTACAAATGTTAACAAAATAATGTAAATGTAAATAAACGGTTTACGCATCAATCGCAGTAATTGTATTTTTATGGTACGAAAAAAAATAAAGGTAGTTAGTTCTGTCCTTATTTTCTTAAAAACCGTGTAGTTTATCTAAAAATGAGAAAACATATTTAAATTTCTTGTACGTATAAAGTTAGAACACATGGTGTTTTGAAAATCAAGCGCTAAGGAAAGAAGAAATTATTTCTCAAGTATAAATGTCCATAAGTTAAATGTTTTGTACGTAATGTGCTATTTAATTATCTCATTCAACTTGTGCAAGATTAAAATACGTTTTAACAGTCTACAAATGATGGACAATTTGTTAAGGATCAGTAAATCGAAAGAATCTGGGGTTATATATATATATATTTAATACCTTTAGTGAAAACTCGGCAATTTAAATTTGTAATACAATATAAAATAAATGAGGTGTCAACGATTTTCGTTTGCAGTGGTACCAAAGCAACAATGGGCAGTCCACTTATTTGAGTCGAGATTAATAATATGAATAAGCACTTACCTTCGAGCTCNGTACCAAAGCAACAATGGGCAGTCCACTTATTTGAGTCGAGATTAATAATATGAATAAGCACTTACCTTCGAGCTCAGGAGTTGCTATTCAATTTGCTTCTTCGTATATTAACGATTTCTGTTTCACACTCTGACAATGAGATACAGCTGAAAACCTTTATAGGCTGTACACGGTAAAGTGAGCTCGTTTGAGGTCCTAGTCACTTTTTTTTTCTTTCTGCCAATTTTTTATCCTTCAACCAGATTTTTTAAATAAATATCGTTATATTAGTAATAAACACAGTGTGCATATTCCACCACACTCGGAAGTTAACGTCTAACGCTAAAATAAAATTTATTTATTGGCTATTATTCCAAATGAGAGGGTTTTCAAAAGTGCTCACTTTATCGTGAATAGGCTATAGATATTATAATTTACAACGATACAGTACTTGGGTGTGGTATGCTTGTGGATGCAAAAATTGTAATGACATTTTTAATAGGAGTACCAGCAAGATATATAAATACATCCATACAAACCCTCAACCACTATGGTAGTCCTGAGATCAAACCGGACCTCGGCAAGAAAGAACAGAGGTCATTGATTGGATTACTCACGAGCCGCAAACGTGTCGAAACTCGCGCTGGTGGCCAGACGGCTTGACGTGGCTCGGCCAGACGGGGGACTGCCCCAGGCGACGGTGGCCCCGCGTTTGAATACGTGATCCTAATCTGCCTTGACGGCCAAACGAATTCGGACAGCGCCCGTGGCGGAGCTGGTCCAGGGCTGATGTCATCGGCTACCCTGCCCCTCTACTCGCCGGGCTCCACGCCCAGCTCTGGAACACGCCGCTCCGTCTGCCCATTCACGCTTCCACTCGCTGGGTACAGCTGGATGGAGATAGCTTGGGCTGTGGGCGGTAGAGGCAGTTCGTCGACACTTGACCCTATGACAAAATTACGTAATTCAGCTCCTGTATACTCCGCTGCTCACCGGGCTTCACACGCAGCTCTGGAACACGCCGCTCCGTCTGCCCATAAATACTTCCACTCGCTAGGCACAGCTGACTGGAGATAATTTGGGATGTGGGAGGTAGAGGTAGTTCATCAACACTTAACCCCTTAACAAAATTACGTAATTCAGCTCCTGTATACTCCGCTACCCACCGGGTTCCACAGTCGCTACGTCTGCCCATTCACGCTTCCACTCTCTGGGTACAGCTGGATGGAGATAGCTTGGGCTCTGGGCGGTAGAGTCAGTTCATGGGCACTTGACCCCATGACGTAATTACGTAAGTAAGGTGCTACGTACACCGTCCTTCACCGGGCTTCACGCCCAGCTCTGAAAAATGACGCTCCGTCTGCCCATTCACGCTTCCACTCTCTGGGTACAGCTGGATGGAGATAGCTTGGGCTCTGGGCGGTAGAGTCAGTTCATGGGCACTTGACCCCATGACGTAATTACGTAAGTAAGGTGCTACGTACACCGTCCTTCACCGGGCTTCACGCCCAGCTCTGAAAAATGACGCTCCGTCTGCCCATTCACGCTTCCACTCTCTGGGTACAGCTGGATGGAGATAGCTTGGGCTCTGGGCGGTAGAGTCAGTTCATGGGCACTTGACCCCATGACGTAATTACGTAAGTAAGGTGCTACGTACACCGCCCTTCGCCCGGCTTCACGCCCAGCTCTGAAAAATGACGCTCCGTCTGCCCGTTCTGACTTCCACTCGCTGGGCACAGCTGGTCGGAGATAGTTTGGGCTGTGGGCGGTAAAGTTAGTTCATCGGCACATGACCCCACGATAAAATGACGTAATTCCGGTCCTGCATACTCCGCTGCTCACTGGGTTCCACAGCCGCTCCGTCTGCCCATTCTCGTTTCCACTAGCTGGGTACAGCTGGATGGTGATAACTTAGGTTGTGGGCGGTACAGGCAGTTCGTCAACGCTTGACTCCATAATAAAATAACGCAATAGAGCTCCTACATACTCCGTTCCTCACCGGGATTCACTTCCAGCTCTGGATCACGCCACTCTGTCTCCTTATTTATAAGCTTCCACTCGCACACAGATGGCCAGGTATAGCTTGACAGTGGGCTATAGAGACAGTTAATTGGCACATGACCCCATATTAAAATGACGTAATTATGCTCTTATATTCCCCGTCCCAGTCCAGGACTCACTTCCAGCTCTAGTATACGCCACTCCATCTTCTTAGTTACGTTTCCACTCGCTGGGTACAGATGGCCAAAGATAGCTTGGGCCCCGTTTGCCTATTTACGCTTCCACTACAGTTGGCCGCAGATAGCTTGGATTGTGGGTGGTAGAGGCAGGTGAAAGGCGCATGACCCTATGGCAAAATTACGTGCTCCTATACACCCCACCACTCACCGGGTTCCACAGTCAGCATTGAAATGCGCCGTTCCATCCACGACCTGTCTCAACACCTCCTGGAAGACTACGATAAAGTAACAAGCAGGCAACTAAAAACAAGCCCAACCATGGACTTCCACTGTATCAAAAAGAAGCCAATGAGTAGTCGGTGTCTGCTTGAGAGTACAAATGAACTTGAACTCTATCCATCTAGCCTACAGGTCACTGAGCTCGCGAATTTTTATGGTCTCTATTTATTAAGTTTGTGTGGTATGTATGAAGTACAACGATCGAAGAAAATAAAGAAAAATTGTGGATGAATAACAAAGAAGCAGTGTGCAATTAAATTGGTGCTGGTGGAGGGAAGGAGGCCAGGGAATTTCACCTCTCAAATTTTTTTTCCGCTAGTTCATACAAGAAAAATTATTTCCCTGCTAAGTAAAGTGACGTCCATCCCGGAAGAGAAATAATGCACGTTGATTGATGAGACGAATCGTTCCCACTAATAAATTATAACAACGAAGCCTTCCTCAGATGGAAAACACTGGCTGAAAAACACACAAGACCACATACGACTAAGATACACTGGTCGCCAAAACTCAGGTTTTCTGCGTAGCACAAAGTTTTGTGTCTTTTTTTGTTTTCCTAATTTCACACCAGGCACAGATTGGAGACATATAACACTGCGGTTTGTTTGTAACCTATAAGCGAGTACATATTTCCGCTAGCATAAATCAGCCACTTTGCTGGAAAGTGCGAATCTCTAAAAGTTTCGAGTTAACAAAAAAAAAACAGTTCCCTCCATTAGCAAAAAGTTTGATTCGCACCCCACTTACAAGGATACGTTAGGGTCTGAGTAATGTTTTTTTGAGCAGACTTGTGGTAAATATGTGAAAATTCTGAGCAAAGGTCACTTGAAGGGTCGAGGAACGAGTAGTCATGCAGAGGATGTAATGGCCAATCATATTCGAGAAAACGAAGGGAATAAGTGGAATACTAGCTAATCGGAAGACTAGCCAAGAGTACTCTTGTGGGGACGACGCCTGCGCAATAAGAGAGTAGCTTGGAGATGCTCTGTTTATGAAGAAACTACGTTACGGGATATTGTGAAGGTTAATTATTGGCGGGGAAAAGTAAACACAATCATAAGGCACTCGCAAGTGGGGAAGTTTCGAGTTTCTGCAGGTCTTGAGGTCCGGTACAAAAAAGCAATATTTTTCTAATTCCACAAAAGTTTAATTACGTCAGACATTTTAATATAGTTCTGAAATTTCGCTAAAAAATAATTACTTAAATACAGGCATAAAACATTTACAACTATTTACACAAACGTACGCTCTATAATCTGAATAGTTAAAATTGCTCCAAATTAGTTAATTTGACTGCAAATTTGTCGAAACTGCACCACTTGAATCAGTAAAATTGTACTGATCATTTTAATTGCTGGTATTCACTGATTAAAAATTAATTTCTACTGATTCCTAGATAATTGCACTGGCCTGGCAGTAAAACCTCAGTGCATTCCACTAATTCAGTGGTAGATAAGTGCTCATTAACAGAAGATTCAGTCAAATAATTTTACTAACTTAAATAACTAATTCAAATTTAGAGTGTGGTACCACTTTTATTAGTTTAATTACCGAATTAATTGGATAATTGTTGCTTATGTGTACCGGGCATACCAAACACAGTGGATCCTTGTCAGTCACTTCTTTCGAAAAAAAAATTAGTATTTACAAAGAATAAAAAAAAAATTACACCTCCTGAGAAAGTTGATTGAGATTTGTGTTCCCAATATATTTCCCATAATTTCTTCTCAAATAGACAGGCGTTTTTTCTAATGCTCTTCCTTAGACGGGCATAGGTAAGTGATCGCGGAGTGAGTGATTCGCTGAGGAGGGGGAGGTGAGCGTGGCTTAAGTAAGAGAGGGTTCACTGTTAAAAAAACTTCTACATTATACGGAAAAATGCTTGTAAAAATTTATCCAGAGGTGTCCGTAAACTTACGGATTCATAGATTAAAAAAACGGACTTGTAGTAAATTTCACAAAACATTTCGTGAATTCACGGAACATCTCCATTAATTTGCTCGTTATTTTTCTGTACTTCTAGTTTAAAATAAAAAGAGATAATGAAAGAGTCTTTAATTTTCGTCATGTGTGTGATGTACTGTGTATAGAAAAGTTATTTTAAAAAGTTGAGCAAGATTTGAACCCGAGTCAAAACCCTAACCACTCACCTACAAATCTCACATGATGTCACTGGTATAACTTTGGTATTTTTACTGCAGTCACATAAGCAACTTTTTCATTTTCTATTAAAGTTAGTGCATTTTAAGTGTTTCTAAATGTTATAGACGCCTGATGCTACTTTTAATGTTTGGAAGAATAGGTATCAGTGGCTTCGATAACCTAACTGCCGCAGAAATGATATTTTTGGGTTACAGTGGCAAAGAAAGCTTCCTGTAGACTCGGCATTGTTCGTACCCGAAACCTGAAGCTATAGGAAATAAGACTTTCCGTATTTTGTATTTACGGGACTTAACACGGTTTTCCGTCATTACGACGAGAGAACTACAGCCTGTGGAGCGCATGCGACATATGCGAAGGTGAGTAATTGGGAAACAAGATGGTGAGCGAAAACAAAATGGCGGCCGGAAACAATATGGCGGGATAAAACAAGATGGCGGGCTAAAACAAGATAACTAACAAAGGTCAAAGTCAAGGGCACAATATAGCAGTTGCGATTTCATCCAAGATGTTGGAATCCAAGATGGCGGACGGCCCCACGGCGCCACAGCCCTCAGTCCTTGTCCTGGAAGGAACATCACCTATCTACTAGAGAGAGATATTCTTTTGAGTTATTTATGTTGATTTGATCTGCAAGGTATAGCTGTTAAAGATGGCAGTGCTACACTTTTGGAATGGTGTTTTTTTTTTTTTTTCCAAAGGTCAAAATTCTAGTAACCCGACGTTCATCAGTATGGCTGAATTGGATCCCTGGGACATTCTTTGTTGGAAGACAGTGCCAGTACATGAAAGGCGGTATCCATAAGCCCTTTACTTCAAAAGTAAAGTTGCTGTACAGCATTTCAAATCAAAGTGAAGGAAATACATATTAGCATTACAAACCTAGTTTCACTTTTATGAGTTAAGTATGCTTGACAAAATACACCGAAAACTAATACGTTTCCTTGTTTCGTGGTATTTTTTGTCCCTAGTGTATCTTGGTATTAAGTTTACTGGTTACCACGAGACAAAACGAAATTGATGTATTATGTGGTCTCGGCAAGTTATGGATTCTGCAGCCTCGGCGTAAAGGACAAAACAAATGAGACGTTAATTTTGCCAAACCGGATATGAAATTTAAAATGGCCCGAGACTCTTATTTTAAAACCATTTAATTATTTGAGCAATTAACACAGTTTCCAATCATCTTCAGACAAATAAAAAAAAATCATTTTTTCACTACGTTGAACTGCTTTCAAAATTATTAACACGAAATGAGTAATGGTTTGTTATATATATATATATATATATATATATATATATATATACACATATATATCTGCTCATCTACCCGTTATAATTATTCATGCAAAAAATTACGTTTGAAATAATTTATTTGAAATAAATAACGTATTTTAAGTTGTGGTGTGTCACTAATATTGACACTAACTCTCACACAAATCTGAAAACAAGATTTCGGAAATGTATTATAACAAAAAAAAGAAAGAAAGTGTAAGAGTGCTGGGGTTATCCGCGTGTATCGCAACTGGTTACAGATCATTAGCGATTGTACTTACAAATTCAGCAAAGCGTTGGCACGATACTGAAAGAAAAACTGCCCGAGTTTGCAACGTCTCGAGAAAATAAAAAATAAGTCGCCGTCTTTCGTACTTTAGTGAAGTTACGATAAGCGTTCGTTCGTCGCCGTTTCCTACACGAGCGGATACATTAAGCAATATCTTTCAAATATTTTCCCCCGTTTTTATACCCTACCTGTAAGCTAGGTACAACTTGAACACAAAGTATTTAATTTAATATTGGCATTGCGTCTCGTTATGTTCTCGTATCATGTTCACCGGATTTAAGTAATAGCGGAAACCGCGAGCATCCGGTTAGTAAATACAGATTATCTGGAGAGGTGTAGTTTTTTTTATCTGACGTCTCAGCTAACCGGTTGGCATCCTCAAACGTTTTCAATCTATAAAATGTGTTTTGTTAATTTCCTTCTTAATTACTAAACAGGTTATCCAGACTATAAAGGTTAAGAAAAATTAAATTTTTTTTATAAAGTTGCTATAAGTAGAGCCCCTATCATTTCACGGGTTTAGTTGGCGGTAAGCTAGGCTAGACAGCCCTCTTAACACTCGAGACGTTATCGTTTGCTTATTGGTTGCTGTGATCAAATGAGGCCTCTGTACAGGACTGTTAAACACTCACTCACACTACTGCTCCCTGCTTATTACTGGCTCACAGTTAAACGGGGCGTGTCTAAAGAACTGTCGTCCAATCACAACGTTAGGAGAAGAGAACAAGTGTTTGGAGTCTACCTCGCCTCCGGATGTATTCGCGAAATACTCGTGACTCTCCATAAGTTTGCACTGGAGTCAAACCCGTGATTGTTACTACAGCGAGAATACTCCCTTATCATACTGTAAATCACACTTCCTCTGCTTCTATCATGTCAAAAGGTGACACTACTTTTCACATAGCTGAAATGTCTTTTTTTTTTCTTTTTTTTTTTTTTGTAATTACAAAAAATTTTCATGAAGCACGGGTTTCTAAATTATAGCTTATTATCGCCTCACTTTTTACAGGCAGGTTAATCGGTGAAAGGAGCAAGCTAACTCGAACTAACCAAACCAGCGACTTTAGCCAAAAGGTTGCCGAACCAGAGGCAAATGGAATTTCATTATCTGTTATTTTTCAGCAAAATTGAGAAGCTCTTCTGGGTTTCACCTGCAACTGCGGATTTCTGACTAACATAACTCTGCAGGAAGTTTTCACTTCGCGGGTTGCAACCCAAATTATAGGAAATTAGGTTATGTTGAGACGCCTGGTTGTCTTCCTTGAGCACCTTACGGGCCATGACCGAAAAATTTCCGCACCCAGGTGGAAATAGTTACGTGCAGCCTGAAAAAGGGGACATTTTGATGTTCCTTTACCTTTGAGTGAAGTTGGAGGTTTCGTCTGCTGGCTTGTGAACCTCGCCATCCTTGCCGAAGAAAGCGACCACCAAACGCCGACAAATGGACCTGCCGCCCAGTAGGGACCTCAGCACAGCAGCCGGCTGTCTTCGCGCACGTCAACAGTCATACTGCCGGGTAGTGATGGGCAAAATCGAATGAAAACCATTCCAATATTCTATTGCTGCAGTATAATCGAATTTTCGATTTTTGTGTGTAGTATTCGAATGAATCATTCCCTTTTGTAGTTTTCCTTCTAGACAACAGATGGCACTAGGTACACTACAATATTTACGTAATTTTTTTTTAAGGTCTTCAGCAATTGACATTTAACTTTTTGCCATTTTTGTACAAAGATTTGAAATTTTCCCTTTGCACTTTTTCTTTAAACACAGTTTAGGTCGAATATTCTACTTAATGTAAGCAAAATTCCACCCAACATTCACTTTGTTAAATTAAGAATCATTCGCTTCACCCTCATGAGAATGCTCATTCGTTTCCCTTATGCGAATTTCAATACAAATCTCCACTAAGTGAACGTTTCATTCGAATAGCAGGGAAGTAAATGACAGCTATTGCAAAATTCTGTTTCTGAAAATAAATTTTTGGAATTGTTTTCAGTTTTGTAACTTTTCGTGAATTGCAAAGAGTTTTTAACTCATCAAAATACTTGAGAAAATTTATTTATCATTGAAACGACGAGAACAGATTGCGACTAAAAAGAAAATAACGCAAAAAAGACTTCTTTCTCATTTCCAAAGGTTTACGACAGCTCCGGAATCAGGGCGAAAAATGATCGAGAACTTACAATGTTACCTTTTACAAATACAAATAAATATTATAACCTCATATGAACTCAAGTGTCATAACTTCAGCCAAATACGCCATTAATTTACTCGCTTCAAAAAAACTACTTTTGAAATGTTAACTTGTGGCAGCATTAACATTCATTCTTTTCGATTAAGACGCAATGACGCAAACGGAGAAGAAAACCGAATATTCGAAATCTGAATGATTGATTCGATTTCAGACGAGACTATTCGAATAAAAATCGATTTCGAGAATAACTCGATTTTGCCCATCACTACTGCCAGGCGCAACGAGTGTCGCCGTTAGCGCTGCCGGCAGGGTGATCACGTGATTTATGACGTCGCTGAAGGAGCAGCGACGTCGGCGGAGTTGCAAGACGCACAATAACCACGTACAGAAAAAAGTAAAATACAGTTTTTGGTTCCACGCGCATGCGTCAATTTAAATAAATAATTTAGATTGGTTATTATACCATAAGCCAACTGATTATGAAAGCCGCAATGTTGCGATATCTCTTCCCCGGTAGAGAGAGGGTGTAAAATTCTGACGTATAAAATTTGCTAGACTGAGGCCGTCTCGAGCTATTCGGCTCCCGTCTGCGTCATCGTGCATTTGAGATAAGTATCATATTAAGGGACCCTTCTGGTCATATCTAATATGGGCATTTGGCGCTCCATATTTTGTGTTAGGTTTTCATTATGAGAAATTTTATAGGCATGATTGTCTGTGTTTAGTGCATTTTCTTGTAAAGTATAAAGTATTCACAGTCCCATACATATATCTGGAAGAAGCCATGATGTAATAATCCTAAGGTTTGATTATACTCGCGTGAGCAGCTTTTATTGATGATTATGTACAGAGAACTGAAAAAATCGCGGATTCATTTTGGGACAAGCTAGGATTCAAAACACGTACGTTTATATAACTTTAGCCGTTGGTCCACGCGGTGTTTGACACCCCCTGGAGAACGGTGTCCAATTGTCGCCTTCCACTGCGACAGCAGACAACCAATGTGCAGTTGATATTGACATATTTGTTTATAAGACTGTGGAGTCTAGCCCGCAGGCCACTGAACTCGCGAATTTTTCAGGTCTCTAATCATGTAATATCACGTTGGGGAACCATTTTTATATAACTATTTATACCGCTATTTGTATTAAGGAAAAAAAACGGGATTTAAAAATGAACTTGTATCTGCAATATATCGCGAATATATCGCGAAAGCGGAGCTGGGTTTTAAGTGTTTTAAAATACAACTTGACTGGAGTTCTTTACGCGAAAATTTTCTTCGTTCGTCTTCAAAACTGTTTAGCACGCGATTTGAACCAAACACGTAATCAGGTCACGTGTTTTTTTTTTTTGTTGGTTTACTTCGGTGCAGAGTTAGCCATACATTGGCTGTCAACGATTAATTCGAGCACTTTTAAAAAACAACTTTTGAAATGTGTTTCTGCCCCCTACCTGCACATATTTTAACGGACACGATGACCGGCATGCACGCATTAAAGTTGGTAACGACGAAGGGAAAGTAGTTCCATGTCTTAACGTTAAATGAAAAGTGTTAGGTAAACATCTGTGAATAATAAATCAGTTTATTTTGCACTCTGTTTTTCTAACGTGCATAAATGGAAGAATGAACAAATTTGTGAGATATTTATAAATTTGGTATAATTCCACAATTTTGCTCTACCGACGCATGGATAAAGTGACCAGGCCCAGGGCAATGTTGCTCTTACGCCATATAATAAAGATGAGGTAGACCGATGAAGGTGGACTCACAACCATCCGTCGCACGTCCGACAGGCGGTCACGTGATCTTCGACCAATCGGAGGGCAACTTTGTTTTCTATCCGTCAAATATTTCTCAAACTTTAACTTTCGAAGGACGACATTCCGTAAACGCGAATACGCACTTTGAAATAAAATGCAAGGCGGTGGGTAGGTGTTTATTTACCTTTGTGGAAAATTCAGGAATAAAAACGTAAGCAATAATTCATTATAAATGTTTGTCACTTAAAAAAAATTATTTCCCCTAAAATGTTTTTTTTCCTGAAAATGTATTTCCAACAAAAATATACCTTCTACGGAAGAAAGATCGCTATGTTAAGTTGTCACGGTGAAATTTTGCGGTACGAAGGATCGACGGACGACGGATTGTTGTGAGTCGCTTTCAACTGACGGACGAAAAAACTGACGGATGACTGACTGACGGACGGGTGATTGACAGGTGCGAGGGATGGTTGTGATGAGTCCGTACCCAATGCTGACCTACCCCAAACTCAACACAACTGTCAAAGTCACATGGTCAACAGTGATACACATGTTTGTTTATGTTTTAATTTCTCGTACGGCATATCGGTAATAGTAGTTATAGAATGCCGATGCTAGCCCGGGTCCTGGCACACCATAGATTTTAACCATACGTTTTCAACCCACTTTTAAAAACTAATGGATTAAACATAACCATACGTTTTCAACCCACTTTTAAAAACTAATGGATTAAAAATAGCCATACGTTTTCAACACACTTTTAAAAACGTATGGATTAAAAATAGCCATACGTTTTCTACCCACTTTTAAAAACTAATGGATTAAAAATAGCCATCCATCTTCAACCCACTTAAAAAAACTAATGGATTAAACATAACCATATGTGTTCAACCTGCTTCTAAAATTAATTGTTTGAAAATAACCATAACTTATGAAAATGCTGATACGAGTGCAGCACAAAAATAATTACTAGTGAGACATTTTTTTCATTTAAAGAAATGAAAATGTGTAATAAACAAAACATAACATGGATCAGTTACTAAATGCATTAAACAGCACCCGCCATTTTATGAAACTTTCCGACCTCACAATAGGGCAGTCCTACCCGATAAACCACGCTGAAATAAATGAAACCAAGTACGGTCCCAAAGTGGTCGTTACTTCAGGAAATTTTAAGGTGACCCTACCAGACAGATATGTATACATTTTCAGTACAAAACTGATAAGTTATGTCAATCGAGGAGGCACAAGTCTTGTGTATAAAGGATTGAAAACATATGGTGACACACAAAGGCATTCTATTCTGTTTGTAAAAGAATAAATGCACATATTCGTATAATTAGACATCAGTATATTTTCATTTGTATTCATATCTCTATAAGGTTTTAATGATTGTTAAACCATTAAAACTCAATTACCGCTCTAACTTCGTGCAACATAGTCTAATTAAAAGTTTAGATATGCATCTCCAAATACGACATATTAAAGTAGGCGAAGCACCTAATTCTTTTTCTAAATCTTTCATTGCACTGTCTATAGAAATATTATCCATCTTTATTATCTTAGAAGAAAATATTGCAAAAGGTTTACGACCAACTTAATGACTCGCCAGGGACATTTTTTTTATTATTATTATGGCCTTATTTTGACGCCAATAAAACTCCGTTTTTCGGAGAAATCCCACACCTCACCACTCGGCCGGCCTTTTTTTTTTTTTTTTTTTTTTTTAAGAGGTGAGGTGAAGGAGTTTTTTTTAAGTTCTAGTACCCCCTCTCAGTTGGTGTGGCGCCTACACCAACTGAGATTA